>JARQOD010004760.1:0-52492 GCA_033576555.1 Oophaga sylvatica
TTTGTCTTAACCTTCTTTGTCCTGTTGGTGATGGTACAAAAGCCAATGGAAGTAACGAGGACCAGCTGACTGTGCTGGAACCCGGAGGGTCAGCAGAAGGAAAAGAGCCAATGGCACAACCGAGGACCAGCTGACGTTACTGGGACACGGTTACTAAGCAGGAGTACCTGTGCTCCAAAGCACTACCAAGGAGCAGCAGACGTTGCTGGAACTCGGATACCGACATGGAGGCACCTAGGCCAAAGGCACTGCGGAGAACCAGCTGACGGTACTGGAACCCGGATGGGTAGCAGAAGGTACAAGAGCCAATGAAAGTAACGAGGACCAGCTGACTGTGCTGGAACCCGGAGGGTCAGCAGAAGGAAAAGAGCCAATGGCACAACCGAGGACCAGCTGACGTTACTGGGACACGGTTACTAAGCAGGAGGTACCTGTGCTCCAAAGCACTACCAAGGAGCAGCAGACGTTGCTGGAACTCGGATACCGACATGGAGGCACCTAGGCCAAAGGCACTGCGGAGAACCATCTGACGATACTGGAACCCGGATGGGTAGCAGAAGGTACAAGAGCCAATGAAAGTAACGAGGACCAGCTGACTGTGCTGGAACCCGGAGGGTCAGCAGAAGGAAAAGAGCCAATGGCACAACCGAGGACCAGCTGACGTTACTGGGACACGGTTACTAAGCAGGAGGTACCTGTGCTCCAAAGCACTACCAAGGACCAGCAGACGTTGCTGGAACTCGGATACCGACATGGAGGCACCTAGGCCAAAGGCACTGCGGAGAACCAGCTGACGGTACTGGAACCCGGATGGGTAGCAGAAGGTACCCATGGAAATTAAAGTTGAGGCAGCAGGACTTTTTGCCGTTCACACAGCAGGGGAACAGCTGACATTACTGAACCCCAGTAACACAGGAGCAAGTGTAGACTGTGCTAACAGCACTTCCGAGAAACAACTGGCGGTGTTGTAGCCCAGGGATGAGAAGAGAACATGGTGGAGGCAGCAGGACTTTTTGCCGTTCACACAGCAGGGAAACAGCTGACATTACTGAACCCCAGTAACACAGGAGCAAGTGTAGACTGTGCTAACAGCACTTCCGAGAAACAACTGGCGGTGTTGTAACCCAGGGATGAGAAGAGAACAGGGTGGAGGCAGCAGGACTGTTTGCCGTTCACACAGCAGGGGAACAGCTGACATTACTGAACCCCAGTAACACAGGAGCAAGTGTAGACTGTGCTAACAGCACTTCCGAGAAACAACTGGCGGTGTTGTAACCCAGGGATGAGAAGAGAACAGGGTGGAGGCAGCAGGACTGTTTGCCGTTCACACAGCAGGGGAACAGCTGACATTACTGAACCCCAGTAACACAGGAGCAAGTGTAGACTGTGCTAACAGCACTTCCGAGAAACAACTGGCGCTGTTGAAGCCCAGGGTCAAGGAGGGTGTAGGCAGAGGCCTAGTATGAGACGTTTGAAGTAGAAGTTGTAGTTAGCAGCAGTAATTTTTGCCAGACACACAGCAGGAGAACAGCAGGCGTTACTGAACCCCAGAAACACATCAGCGATTGTTTTCATCTGTGCATCTAACACTTCTGAGCAGCAACTGGCGCTGTTGAAGCCCAGGGTCAAGGAGGGTGTAGGCATAAAATATTGAGTTATTGCCTTGTTACGTGGCCATTGCAAATGTATGTACTTCAAACAAGAATAAATGAAGTTTTACTACGACAATAAAATGATGAATTTCAATTACAAGAATAGAAAAATATTTATACTTGACAGTCCTCTGTGGTTGATAACGTTTAATGGCTAACTGAAAATATGGTAACAAATTCAAAGCTTTCAAGACTACTCAGGTGTCTTCATCAGGCTAAGAGTAAAGCCAAAAATGAAGAATCACATATTTCTACACACAACAGGACACAGGAATAGCTAAGACAAGTGAGGGAGGGACAAGTGAGGGGAGACCGGCAACAAAAAGGAGAACAAGGATGAATTATCAGCGCCACACAATCACAGATAAATTAATGAATTTACCTGTGGCAAAAGACTTTTGTATGCCCGGTCATAGCATGATGGATATGGAATTACTGGTATTAAAATATAACTTCAAATATGAGAAACGTACAAAGGTTTCAGAATATAAGCTCATCATGACCTTTGACACTGTTAGTGATGGAATGAATAGATCACATGGATTTATGTCATTCTATATCAATTAAGGAATCTGCGTCTATGCCCTTCCAGGGTCATGAAAACCCAAAAAAAGACGCCAATGAGAGGGCAATCAAACTTTCTATCCTTATCTAGGAACTGTTCCAATATTTATGTTCATCCCTGTGAGATAATGACAGTTCTGATACACGTCACTTACTTGTCTTACCTATTGCACTATTCCTGTGTCCTGTTGTGTATAGAAATATGTGATGCTTAATTTTTTTATTTAGTCTTTGCCTGATGAAGAGACGTGAGTAGCCTTGAAAGCTTGCAATTTGTTTCCATCTTTTCAGTTATCCATTAAAAGGTATCAACCACTGCTGACTCTGAAGTCTAAATATTTTTCTATCTACTGGCTAACACGGTACAAAGATACACATGTTTTCTAATTTCAAGAAGGAAAAATAAAGAAAATACAAATATAAACGCATATATGCACATGCCAAAAATAAATGGAACAACACAACACCCAAAAAATTGGTAACAAAATATAGTGTTGTAAATTTAAGAATAAAAGTCCATTTTTTTTTTTATGAATAATGCTTAAGGAACGCTATGTTAAACCATAACATAGTGAAGACAATGGATTTTGTAATAGTCACTCATCATCATCATCGCAAATTTTATGTGACAGTCACAGACATTTCAATTATTTAAGTTCATAAAATCGTAACTTTCTATAGCATGTATGACATGTCCAGCATGGACTCATCAATGTGATGATTGATGACACAATAATGTACGATAAAAAATAACCATTTAAAAAAACATTAGGCATTGTTTGTCACAATTTAAGTGTGTGCCTGCAAGTGTAGGTGAAACAAAGGCTACGGATAGCAAAGGTATATTCTATGTCTGTATCAGACAGTGGACAGCCTCTGATGGGTAATGCCGATGTTATACTGTACGTCAATAAAGTCTGCGGCTGAAATCATGCATTTTTTGATTGTAGAGTGTTGAAGAGGGTAAAAGAATGTCTGGTTGCGCAAAGCTTTATCCGTCAACACTACCTTCCTACTGTCACGCGTAGGGTAGGGTAGCGTGTGGCAATTAGCTGACTATAAAATGTGAGGTTAGGCTGCGTTATTGTGCACTAGGGACGCAAAAAAAAATACAGCAGTAATAATTTAATGTGTAATACTCCACCTATGACAAACAAAAAAATTACGTTCCCTCTTTAACAATGTACAAGACTAACAAGCCTAATGGTTGACGCTGACTTAATTGAGATACAGTATTACATCAACATTGTCCATGAGTAACTATGCACTGTGATACCTATATACCAGTATTAATTTATATCTCTTGTGGTTGTTTCAACAGCACTTGCAGGTATAACTACCTATTGTCAGTATGCATGATGCACTTTCTAGATGTAATAATTTATTATTGGACATTATTACCATGTTTACATGCTGGCCATTTCATATATGGTGTTTGAAGTTACAGTTGGCATCAGTATGTGTATTTTATAATGTCTGTCATAAATAAAACTCGTGATGATGATGATGAGGATTTAATGATTCGTACATCCATTGACTGCATTATCTTACAGGTACAGATAAAGTTCCTTAAAAAGCATTAATTCATAAGTATGAAATGTACTTTTATGCATTAATTTCAAAATGTGAAGAGTAGACTATGTTTTATTTTTTGTTACCATTTCTAATAGACATGTGCAGATATGCGCTGTGATGACAAATTATTATTTGTCCATATTTGTCATAAAAATTTATCATTCTAGGCCTGCAAAACTTCACAATTTCATGTTTTCAGCATAACAAGCAGGGTGACGGCTCTTCCCTATTTGGAGCATGTTGGTCATGTGTTTTTCTGTCCATGTGTCGGGAACAGGAGACTTCTTGCCGTTCACACAGCAGGGAACAGCTGGCGTTACTGAACCCCACTAACAGTAGAGCTTGTGTTTTGTTCTGTGGACACGACACTTCTGAGCAGCAACTGGCAGTGTTGGAGCCCAGGGAGTAGAGTTCAGGTGGTAGAAAGATGAACATAACAGGAGACATAGATAACGTTGCGAACCAGTTATTTAATCTGAAAACGGACAGACAAATTCTGGCGAGATCCATGCCTTGTTCATTTTCAGAAAAGTAAGCCGGTCTACATTATCGGAGGATAGTCGCATGCGACGGTCTGTTAGTACACCACCTGCAGCACTAAAGACGCGCTCCGATAATACACTGGCAGCAGGGCAAGCCAGCACCTCCAATGCATACTGGCTAAGCTCTGGCCATGTATCCAGCTTAGAGACCCAAAACTTGAATGGGGAAGAGCCATCTGGGAGTACACTGAGAGGCAAAGCCAAGTAGTCTGTCACCATCTGACGGATACGTTGCCTCCCGCTGACTGGAGCCCTCTCGGATGGTGTAGACATTTTGGCGCTGCCACAAAACTTTGCCACATTTTTAACATACTGGTCTTTCCCTGTGCAGAGGCACTGCGTGTGCTCCCTCTTGTTGCAGAGCTCTCTACACTGCCTCGACGCACAGAGCTGCTTTGTAAAGCAGTAGCAGCAGCAGTGCTCTCGGCAGTAAGGTAGAACATTAGGGATTGCACCAGTGTGTCTTGGTACTCCCGCATTTTACGCTCCCGGTTCAACGGTGTGATGAGGCTTTTGACGTTGTCCCGGTAGCGAGGGTCTAGGAGGGTGTACACCCAATAATCAGACGTCGTGAGAATGTGGGCGATGCGGCGGTCGTTTCTTAGGCACTGCAGCATGAAATCAACCATGTGCTGCAGACTCCCAACTGGCAAAGAAACGCTGTCCTCTGCAAGAGGCGTCATCTCTGCCTGCTCTGCATCACCCACCCTCGCTCTACATACTGACTAGAGCGTTGTGTACCTCCCTCTGGAGCAATGTCTTCCTCCTCCATTGACTCCTCCTCCTCATCCTCCTCACAAAGTGAGCCCTGCCCAGCCCTTTGCGAGGAACCACGTTGCGCTGACTTTCCAGAAGATGATGGAATTTGTGACTCCTCATCCTCCACCTCTTCCAAAACCTCATCCCTTATTGCTTGCAGTGTTTTTTGAAGCAGGCAGATAAGGGGGACAGTCAGGCTGACTAGTGCATCATCTGCACTCGCCATCCGCGTTGACTCATCAAACGCACGCAAAACGTGGCACATGTCCTTCATATTGGCCCACTCATTAATGGTGAAGTGTGGACGGCGCAAATTGCGTGTTGATTGCGCCTGATGCAGCTGATACTCCATTACTGCTGGCTGCTGCTCACACAACCGCTCCAACATATGTAACGTTGAATTCCACCTGGTGGATACGTCACATATGATGCGATGTTCAGGAAGGCGCAATCTGCGTTGCAGAGCTGCAATGCGCGATCTGGCCATGCTGGAACGTCGCAAGTGAGCGCACTCTAGGCGGACCTTGTGCAGCAGTGCATCAAGATCCGGATAGTCCCTCAAAAAACTCTGCACGACCAAGTTGAGCACATGTGCCAGACATGGTATGTGAGTGAGTTTGCCAAGGCCCAGAGCTGCCACCAGATTTCGGCCATTGTCACACACTACCAAGCCTGGCTGGAGATTCGCTGGCAAAAACCACACGTCGCTCTCCTGCTTGATGGCATTCCAGACCTCCTGCGCTGTGTGGCTTCGATTCCCCATGGGAATTAATTTCAGAACGGCCTGTTGCCGTTTGGCCACGGCTGTGCTCATATCGGTCGCATCAGGTAAGCGTCCACGGGTCCATGTGGAGGTAGACCGTGACGGCTCCTGCAGCGATGATTCTGAGGAACTGGAGTAGGAGGAGGAGTCAATGTGGACAGACTTGATTCCGGCAATCCTTGGAGTTGGCAGAACACGTACAGCGCCACTCGCAAGATCTGTACCCGGCTCCACAACATTCACCCAATGGGCAGTGAGTGAAAGGTATCGTCCCTGGCCATGGGTACTGGTCCACGCATCGGTGGTCAGGTGGACCTTGCTACTGACGGCGTTTAGTAGCGCATGTTTAATTTTTGCCTCAACATGCTTTTGCAGACCAGGGACGGCTTGCCTGCTGAAATAAAATCGGCTGGGCACATTGTATTGTGGGACTGCCAATGCCATTAATTCACGGAAACTGTCAGTCTCCACCAGCCTGAATGACAGCATTTCAAGGGACAGGAGTTTTGCAATGCCAGTATTCAGAGCCTGTGCTCGTGGATGGTTTGCCGAGTATGGCCGTCTTTTATCCCATGCCTGTGCTACCGATGGCTGTTTTGTGGCCTGGGTGTGTGAGGATGACAGGGAACTTGCAGCTGTGGGTGGAATAACACTGTGTCTCTGGACAACAGTGACAGAGGTTCTTCCATGGCGATCCTGTGAGGAAGCCGAACCAGCTGTGTGTGAACTGGAGGAAGAGGCTCCAACACGAGCTGAAGATGTAGGTGCTGCTGTAGGTTGGCCTACATCTCCAGTGTGTCTTTGTAACTCAACAAAGTGCTTTGACCGCACATGTTTCCACATATTTGTTGTATTAAGGTTACTGACACTTTTACCTCTTTTAATTTTTTGATTACACAGCTTGCATTTGACATAGCAAATATCATCTGCAACTGTATCAAAAAAGGACCACGCAGAGCAAGTCCTGGGAGCGCCCGGTTTGGCTGTTGGAAGAGAACTGCTCCGAACGGGTGCCAAATTGGAGGCTACAGGCAAGCGAGTCTGCAGCCTACCTCTCCCTACTGTTTGGACCGTTGGGGCAATCTCTTCCTCAGAGCTGCTCCCACCACCTTCCTGTTCCTCACGCCATGTTGGGTCTTGGACCTCATCATCTCCACCACTACCCTCTTCCAACACCTGCTGTTGTTGGGTGGTCTGGCCAGCACCATGCTCAACAGAAACTGGCAACTGAGTCTCATCATCATCAGATGCGTTCTGCGGTGTGCTGACCATCGGCACTGGCTCACCCGCCTCTTCAGATTCAGAGAGACACAGCTGTTGCGCATCACTGCATACTGCCTCTTCTTCACATTCCAGAATGCTGCTTGGCTGGGCCCCTGTTTGCAAGCCAACAGATTCTGAGAACAGAAGCAGAGACTCAGCTTGCTCCTGTACAGAGCTCTCTGACTGCCTGGGCAATTTGGCAGGCGGTGAAGAGACTGATGGTTGTTCAACAGTGCTGTGGTCCTGAGAGGAGGTGGAAGCTATTGAAGTCGATGCATTGGCTGCCATCCAACCAACAACGGCTTCAATTTGTTCTTCACGCAGCAGGGGGGTACGCTGAGCTCCTACAAAAGTGCGCATAAAGGAACGCTCACGGGGAAAACTGGTGGATGCTGTGTCACTGGGTGCGGCAGCAGCCACAGAATCCCACGTCCTCTCCCTGCTGCAAATCCACGGCCACGACCACGACCATGTGCCTTACTCACTGACTTCTTCATCTTGGTAGATTGATAAAGAAAGTCAGAAAAGTTATAAGTCCTAAGTGTGGTTATTCCTCACAGACTACAGTGAACCCTGCAGACAACTGTTCAGTATCTGTGAAAGGCCCCTTTGTGTACTTCTATAGTGTTTGCAACCAATGTATTGTCTACGGATGGAAGCGCGTCACACTAATAGATTAGATTTTTTTCCACTAAAATGGAGCAGCACCAATTAGAGAAAAATGTGAAGGATGAGGCAGTGACACACGCTCAGCAGACTACAACCGGCAGTGGTTGAAGAACAAACTGGAGCGTAATCTGCACTCACAAAATGAAAAGCTCACAGACTACAGTGAACACTGAAACACAACTGTTCAGTAGCTGTTAAAGGCCCCTTTGTCTACTTCTATAGTGTTTGCAACCAATGTATTGTATACGGATGGAAGCGCGTCACACTAATAGATTAGATTTTTTTCCACTAAAATGGAGCAGCACCAATTAGAGAAAAATGTGAAGGATGAGGCAGTGACACACGCTCAGCAGACTACAACCGGCAGTGGTTGAAGAACAAACTGGAGCGTAATCTGCACTCAAAAAATGAAAAGCTCACAGACTACAGTGAACACTGAAACACAACTGTTCAGTAGCTGTTAAAGGCCCCTTTGTCTACTTCTATAGTGTTTGCAACTAATGTATTGTATACGGATGGAAGCGCGTCACACTAATAGATTAGATTTTTTTCCACTAAAATGGAGCAGCACCAATTAGAGAAAAATGTGAAGGATGAGGCAGTGACACACGCTCAGCAGACTACAACCGGCAGTGGTTGAAGAACAAACTGGAGCGTAATCTGCACTCACAAAATGAAAAGCTCACAGACTACAGTGAACACTGAAACACAACTGTTCAGTAGCTGTTAAAGGCCCCTTTGTCTACTTCTATAGTGTTTGCAACCAATGTATTGTATACGGATGGAAGCGCGTCACACTAATAGATTAGATTTTTTTCCACTAAAATGGAGCAGCACCAATTAGAGAAAAATGTGAAGGATGAGGCAGTGACACACGCTCAGCAGACTACAACCGGCAGTGGTTGAAGAACAAACTGGAGCGTAATCTGCACTCAAAAAATGAAAAGCTCACAGACTACAGTGAACACTGAAACACAACTGTTCAGTAGCTGTTAAAGGCCCCTTTGTCTACTTCTATAGTGTTTGCAACTAATGTATTGTATACGGATGGAAGCGCGTCACACTAATAGATTAGATTTTTTTTCCACTAAAATGGAGCAGCACCAATTAGAGAAAAATGTGAAGGATGAGGCAGTGACACACGCTCAGCAGACTACAACCGGCAGTGGTTGAAGAACTAACTGGAGCGTAATCTGCACTCACAAAATTAAAAGCTCACAGACTACAGTAAACCCTGCAGACAACTGTTCAGTAGCTGTGAAAGGCTCCTTTCTGTACTTCTATAGTGTTTGCAACCAATGTATTGTATACGGATGGAAGCACGTCACACTAATAGATTTGATTTTTTTCTAATATAATGGAGCAGCACCAATTCCACAAAATAAAATAAAAAAAAAAAAGAGTCAGTGACACTTGCAGATGCCTACAAACAGCGGTGGATGCAGAGCAAACTGCAGCGTCACCTGCACTGTCACACACACACCTTGCACAGAGCTGTTAAAACAACACTGGCAAAATGAAGCTTTACACAGCGGTTGGTAAACTAGCCTGCCTCAAGCACAGTAGTACACAAAATCGCAATATCTAACTGTCCCTCAGAGTGAGCAGAGTAGCGTTCTGTCCCTGAGTTCACAGCACAGTGACGCTAAAATGGCTGCGGCGCCTTTTATAGTGCATTCTGACATCATTTCAGCAGCCAATCACAGCCATGCCATTAGTTAAGATGACCGCAGCATTACAGGATGTGCCCACACTTCATAAGATTCATCATTGGCTGACTAACATCACATTGCCTCTCAAAGAATTATGGGAACTTCCGATTCCAGTATACGATATTGAAAAAGTATCGGAATTAAGTATCGGAATTCCGATAACGCGAATATCGGCCGATACCCGATACTTGCGGTATCGGAATGCTCAACACTAATAGGGAGTAATCCGAAGTGTGGCCTGCCACATTCTTCACTTTTGGTGGGGGTGAAGGACACAAGGAAAGGTGTTGTTGCACTGACGACTCAGTGCTTGCATTTTTTGAAACTTCAGAAGAGGAGGCGATAGAGCTGGAGGCTGTTTCGGCAATGTAAGCCAAAACCTGTTCCTGATGCTCTGGCTTTAAAAGCGGTTTACCTATTCACAGAAAAGTGAGCCTTCCAGGCCTTCTGGAGCCAGACGATGACGCAGGCTCAACACCTCCTGCCTTAGGTGCTATTGTGCTTTTGGCACTACCAGCAGATGCATCACCACCACCATCAGTACCAGCTGCCCCCCCGCCCACGTCCGCGGCCTCTTCCACCATACTTCCTCATGCTTGGGAAAATGTACCAAAAATACCAGCAGATATATGGTACTGTATGAGGAGCGAATAGCTGTATATGGTGTAGAGAAAAATTTAAATCTCCCTATATATTTACGGAAGCAAAAAAATGGAGCAGCATAGAATATATCTTTGGTTGGGTGCAAATCCTTCTCAGCAATAATCCAATACTTGCCAATTCCAATATTCAAAAAATAGGCAGCACTCCATAGAGAGATTCTATGGAGTGCTGCCTATTTTTTGAATATATATTTACGGAGTCACACACAGATGCTCTCTCAGTATGGATTTGACCGTAATACCAGCAGATATACGGTACTGTATGAGGAGCGTACAGCTGTATGCGGTGTAGGGGAAAATTTAAATCTCCGTATATATTTCCGGAGTCACACACAGACGCTCACTCAGTATGGATTTGACCGTAATACAAAAGGCAGAAAAAAGGTACTGTATCAGAAGATAATAGGTGTATATAGCGTAGGGGAAAATTGAAATCTCCGTATATATTTCCAGAGTCACACACAGATAGTCAGCATGTATTTGTCCATGATAACAGTTGGTACACGGTAGTGTGTCAGGAGCGTACAGCTCTATACGGTGTGGTAAAAAATTAACGCTCGGTAACTGTGCAGAAAAAAAGAATCAAAGTATTAGTGCTGTGTAGGTGCTGTGTAAAAAGTAGTCTGCACAGCAGTGTACACACAGCAATACAGCTAGCAGGCAGCCTAATAATCAGCTCTGCTGCACACAAGAAAATCCTCCCCTGTCACTGCACACTAACTGTACAGCACAATTGCTATCAGCACAAGCACAGAAGAACTTCTATCTTTACAGCCCTAAAGGTACTGCCAAACTAAGCGATCGCACTAGCGATCACGACAACGACACAAGGTAACAAGATCGTTGGTGGGATCGCTTTAAGGTTGCTAGTAGCTTCCAAACAGGAAGATCTCATCAACGACGTATCAGCGATCAGCGATCTGTATAACGACTTCGGCGGTCGTTAGGACGTGCCACACAGCATGTATTGTCAAAGATACTCTCTTCCTACTGATAAACAGCAACCTCTACCTACTGTGAAGATCGCCAGAAGTAAAATGGAGGTTGGTGGTGAGGGCTTTTATAGACACTATGACGCCCCCAAAGCAAGCCCTTCTCTACGATGGTGGTGGAAGCTGCACATGTCATCTCGTTGCCCACAGTGTGCATCCTTGCTCATTGGCTGAAAAAAGGCACCAGCAAGCATTCTAGGAAATACGACTTCGGCGCTTGTTTCAATGACCACATGGCCGACCTCACGCTATGGTCGGGTTTCGGTTGACGAAACTCAACTTTGGCTAAAATCGGCGACTTTTGAATCTGACCGACTTGTTTCGAGTCAACTCTACTGGACACCCTTAAAGGATATGAATGTCGAATATAATCAGAGTTCTTTTTTATAAGGGGTTGTGGTGTTTTGGGATGATTATTGAGGTACCTTATCAGTATATTGTTTTTAACCATTTTTCTGTATACTTACCTTGTTTTTTATCTGAGCTATATTGGCTGTATGAAGAAAATGGGACTTCGATGGTGGGGGTGACTTATGGGTAATATACAGTATATATGACAATGCCTTATATATATAATTTTTTTCCATTTTTGGGATTTATTTGTATATGTTTTTTTGGAAGTGCATTTGAGCAGCAGGGTGATTTGATGTTGAAGGAGAAAAAGAAAAAAAAAAAACTCTTTAAATCTTCTGCTTCAGCGAGTGTGAGCGAGCTGAGTGTGACCGGTGCGCAAGTGCGAACGGTGGTAAGTGTGACTTGAGATTCAGTGACTTTGGATTCAGGGAGTTTCCAAGGGAGGATTTACTGAATTGCTGTTATATTTTATTAATACTTATTATTTATTTTTACTTATCTTTGCTGTCTGGGGAAATCCCCATTAGAAATGTGCTCCACTATTGCCAATGCCATCCAGTGTACTCTTGCCACATGTATACAGACCTTGAACAGCCTGTCGAGGGTGCATACTGCTGTGTGAGATGTGAGCACGTTGTGCATTTGGAAGCCCAAATCCTGGATCTAAATGTGCAGCTGGCAACACTGAGATCCATAGACAATATGGAAAGGAGTCTTCTGCTTACTGAGCAGACGCTCAATGGGATAGATGAGGGGGGATGCTAGGGTGGAGCTGCAGGACAGTGAAGCAGCAAGCAGGGTGACAGTTAGAAGGCGGGGTAGAGGGAAGAGTGCCAGGGAGGCTAGTCCTGATCTGGCACACCCCAAAAAGTTTGCAAAGTTGGCAGATGAGGGGTTGTCAGTATAGGGGTAGCACTGCTGCAGCCAAGCATGTCCTCTGAAAGCCGGGGGAGTGTCTGCTCCAGTAAGGGGGGAATTAGGAGAGCAGGGCAGGCCAGACAGGTGCTGGTAGTGGGGGACTCAATTATTAGGGGAACAGATAGGGCAATCTGTCACAAAGACAGGGATCGTCGAACAGTGTGCTGCCTACCTGGCGCTCGAGTCCGACACATCGCTGATCGGGTTGACAGATTACTGGGAGGGGCTGGTGAGGACCCAGCGGTCATGGTGCACATTGGCACAAATGACAAAGTTAGAGGTAGGTGGAAGGTCCTTAAAGATGATTTCAGGGAATTAGGCTGCAAGCTTAAAGCAAGGACCTCCAACGTGGTATTTTCTGAAATACTGCCTGTACCACGTGCACACCAGAGAGGCAATGGGAGATTAGGGAGGTTATAAGTGGCTCAAGAATTGGTGTAGGAAGGAGGGGTTTGGGTTCCTGGAGAACTGGGCCAACTTCTCAGTTGGCTACAGGTTCTATGCTAGGGACGGGCTGCACCTCAATGGGGAGGGTGCAGCTGTGCTGGGGGGGAAAATGGCTAGAAGGTTGGAGGAGTCTTTAACCCCTTCACCCCCAAGGGTGGTTTGCACGTTAATGATCGGGCCAATTTTTACAATTCTGACCACTGTCTCTTTATGAGGTTATAACTCTGGAACGCTTCAACGGATCTTTGCGATTCTGAGATTGTTTTGTCGTGACATATTGTACTTCATGTTAGTGGTAACAAATTTCTTCGATATTCCTTGCGTTTATTTTTGAAAAAAACGCAAATATGGCGAAAATTTTGAAAATTTTGCAATTTTCAAACTTTGAATTTTTTTCCCTTAAAACAGAGAGATATGTCACACAAAATAGTTAAGAAATAACATTTTCCACATTTCTACTTTACATCAGCACAATTTTGGAACCAAAATTTTTTTTTGTTAGGAAATTATAAGGGTTAAAAGTTGACCAGTGATTTCTCATTTTTACAACAAAATTTACAAAGCCATTTTTTTAGGGACCACCTCACATTTGAAGTCACTTTGAGGGGTCTATATGGCAGAAAATACCCAAAAGTGACACCATTCTAAAAACTGCACCCCTCAAGGTACTCAAAACAACATTCAAGAAGTTTAATAACCCTTCAGGTGCTTCACAGTAGCTGAAGCAACGTGGAAGGAAAAAATTAATATTTAACTTTTTAGCCACAAAAATGATCTTTTACAAACTTTTTTTTATTTTCACAAGGGTAAAAGGAGAAAATGGGCAGATAAAGTTGTTGTGCAATTTCTCCTGAGTACGCCAATACCCCATATGTGGGGGAAAACCACTGTTTGGGCACACGGCAGAGCTCGTAAGGGAAGGAGCGCCGTTTGACTTTTTCAAACTAAAATTGGCTGGAATTGAGATTGGACGCCATGTCGTGTTTGGAGAGCCCCTGATATGCCTAAACAGTGGAAACCCCCACAAGTGACACCATTTTGGAAACTAGACCCCCTAAGGAACTTATCTAGATCTGTTGTGAGCACTTTGAACCCCAAAGTGTTTCACAAAAGTTTATAAAGCCTGGGTGTGAAAAAAAAAACAATTTTCCACAAAACTGATTTTTTAGTCCCAAATTTTTGATTTTTCCCAAGGAAATTGGACCCAAAAAGTTGTTGTCCAATTTGTTCTTAGTACGCTGATACCCCATATGTGGGGGGGAACTGTTTGGGCGCACGGCAGGGCTTGGAAAGGAAGTAGTAACGTTTTGGAATGCAGACGTTGATGGGGGTCATGTTCCGTTTGTAGTGCCCCAGATGAGCCTAAACAGTGGAAACCCCCCACAAGTGACCCCATTTTGGAAGCTAGACCCCCTAAGGAACTTATCTAGATCTTTGGTGAGCACTTTGAACTCCCAAGTGCTTCACACAAGTTTATAATGCCCAGGCATGAAAATAAAAAATCCTATTTTTTTCCCACAAAAATTATCTCTTAGTCACTAATTTTTTATTTTCCCAAGGGTAACAGGAGAAATTGGACCACAAAATTTGTTGTCCAATATGTCCTGAGTACGCTGATACCCCATATGTGGGGGGAACCACTGTTTGGGCGCATGGCAGAGCTCGGAATGGAAGGAGCACCATTTGACTTTTTCCAAAAAAATTGGCTGGAATTGAGATTGGACGCCATGTTGCATTTGGAGAGCCCCTGCTGTGCCTAAACAGTGGAAACCCCCCACAAGTGACCCCATTTGGGAAACTAGACCCCCTAAGGTACTTATCTAGATCTTTGGTGAGCAATTTGAACCCCCAAGTGCTTCACACAAGTTTATAACATAGAGCCGTAAAATTAAAAAATCATATTTTTTCCACAAAATTGATCTTTTCACCCCAATTTTTATTTTCCCAAGGGTAACAAGAATCCAAAAGTTATTGTGCAATTTGTCCTGAGTGCGCCGATACCCCATATGTGGGGGTAAACCACTGTTTGGGTGCATGGCAGAGTTTGGAAGGGAAGGAGCGCCGTTTGACTTTTGGTCTGGGGGAGTCATGTCGCATTTGGAGAGCCCCTGATGCGCCTAAACAGTGGAAACCCCCCACAAGTGACCCCATTTTGGAAAATAGACCCCACAAGGAACTTATCTAGATGTGTGGTGAGCATTTTGAACCCCGAAGTGCTTCACAGAAGTTTATAACGTACAGCCGTAAAAATAAAAAATCCTTTTTTATTTTTACAAAAATGATTTTTTCGCCCCCAATATTTTATTTTACAATGGTAACAGGAGAAATTGGACCCCAAAAGTTGTTGTCCAAATTGTCCTGAGTATGCTGATACCCAATATATGGGAGTAAACTACTGTATGGGCGCACGTCGGGGCTCGGAAGGGAAGTAGTGACGTTTTGGATTGCAGACTTTGATGGAATGGTCTGGGGAGTCATGTCGCATTTGGAGAGCCCCTGATGCGTCTAAACAGTGGAAACCCCCCACAAGTGACCCCATTTTGGAAAATAGACCCCACAAGGAACTTATCTAGATGTGTGGTGAGCACTTTGAACCCGAAGTGCTTCACAGAAGTTTATAACGTACAGCCGTAAAAATAAAAAATCCTTTTTTTTTACAAAAATGATTTTTTCGCCCCCAATATTTTATTTTCACAAGGGTAACAGGAGAAATTGGACCCCAAAATTTGTAGTCCAATTTGTCCTGAGTACGCTGATACCCAATATGTGGGAGAAAACGACTGTATGGGTGCACGTCTGGGCTCGGAAGGGAAGTAGTGATGTTTTGGATTGCAGACTTTGATGGAATGGTCTGGGGGCGTCATGTCGCATTTGGAGAGCCCCTAATGCGCCTAAACAGTGGAAACCCCCCACAAGTGACCCCATTTTGGAAAATAGAC
This sequence comes from Oophaga sylvatica, assembly GCA_033576555.1. Lineage (NCBI taxonomy): Eukaryota > Metazoa > Chordata > Amphibia > Anura > Dendrobatidae > Oophaga > Oophaga sylvatica. Next base: position 15,812 of record JARQOD010004760.1, read on the forward strand.
CCCACAAGGAACTTATCTAGATGTGTGGTGAGCACCCCTAACCGTAATCCCAACCCTAATCCTAATCCTAACGTTAGCGCCAACCCTAACCCTAACTTTAGCCGCAACCCTAACCTTTACGGGAAAATGGAAATAAATACATTTTTTTAATTTATTATTTTTCCCTAACTAAGGGGGTGATAAAGGGGGGTTTGATTTACTATTTATAGCGGGTTTTTATGATTGGCTAAAAGACGCTTTTTATTGCAAAAAATAGTTTTTTGCATCACCACATTTTGAGAGCTATAATTTTTGCATATTTTGGCCCACAGAGTCATGTGAGATTTTATTTTTTGGGGATGAGTGACGTTTTTATTGGTACCATTTTTGAGCACGTGACATTTTTTGATCGCTTTGTATTTCGATTTTTGGGAGGTTAGAATGAACAAAAATCAGCAATTCATGAATTTCTTTTGGGGGAGGCGTTTGTACCGTTCCGCGTGTGGTAAAATTGATAAAGCAGTTTTATTCTTCGGGTCAGTACGATTACGGCGATACCTCATTTATATCATTTTTTTATGTTTTGGCGCTTTTATAGAATGAAAACAATTTTATATAAAAAATTATTATTTTACATCGCTTCATTCTGCGAGCTATAACTTTTTTATTTTTTCACTGAAGATGCTGTATTACAGCTCGTTTTTTGCGGGACAAGATGACGTTTTCAGCGGTACCATGGTTATTTATCTCGGTCTTTTTGATCGCGTGTTATTCCACTTTTTGTTCAGCGGTATGATGATAAAGCATTGATTTTTTGATTCGTTTTCTTTTTTTTTTAAGGGGTTCACTAAAGGGGTTAACTAGTGGGACAGTTTTATAGGGGGGGTCGTTACGGACGCGGCGATACCAAATATGTGTACTTTTATTGTTTTATTTTTTTTTATTTACAGGAAAGAATGAATTTATTGGGGAATATTATTTTTTTTTTTATGATTTTTTTTACCACTTTTTATTTTTATTTATTTATTTATTTTTATTTTTTTTACTTTTTTACTTTGTCCCAGGGTGGGACATCACTGTATTTTAGCAGATTGCTGGTGTGACAGTGTGCACAGCACTCTGTCACACCAGCGATCGCTCTGGCATCGCTGCAGGCTTCCTCAGCGCCTGCTCTCAGTAGGCACTGAGGAAGCCGCTTCCCTGCATGACCCCGGCGCCATCTTGGATCCGGGGACCTGGAGGGAGGGTGGACCCTCGGAACAGCGCGACACATCGCGCTGCTCTGAAGGTCTCAGGGGAGCGCGCAGGGAGCCCTCACCCTGCGCGATCCTCCCCTGTGCCCCGGGTACACCGCGATCATGTTTGATCGCGGTGTGCCAGGGGTTAATGTGCCGGGAGCGGTCCGTGACCGCTCCTGACACACAGTCACGGGTGTCAGCTGTGATAATCAGCTGACACCCGGCGGCGATCAGCTGCGCTCCCCCCGGGAGCGCAGCTGATCGTCCATGACGTACTATTCCGTCCATGGGAATTAGGTCCAGGGTCACATGGACGGAATAGTACGTCTGATGGAATAAAGGGGTTAAACTAGGGACTAGGGGGGAGGGTATTCATTTTATAGGAGGGGAAGGCAGTGCAGATAGAGACCTGGGCACAAATAATGAAATTGGGGGGGGGGTGGCATGGGGGGTGGGGTTAGAACAGTTAATAATTTAAGAAAGAATAGAGGATCAGAGAGATACATAAAGTGCATGTATACTAATGCTAGAAGCCTCACCAACAAAATGGCGGAATTAGAATTCATTTTGTTGGAACATAATTATGACATGGTGGGGATATCTGAGACTTGGCTGGATGAGAGCCACAACTGGGCGGTTAATTTACAGGGCTATAGTCTGTTTAGGAATGACCGTAAAAATAAGGTGGGGGTGTGTGGTTATATGTAAAATCATCCTTAAAACCCATCCTGCGTGATATCTGTGAATCTAATGAAGATGTAGAGTCTCTGTGGGTGGAGATTAGGGGAGGGGGAAAAATAATAAATTACTGATAGGGGTTTGTTATAAGTCTCCTAAAATAATGGAAGCAACAGAGAATATCATCGTAAAGCAAATAGATGAAGCAGCAACTCAAGGAGAAGTCATTATTATGGGGGACTTCAACTACCCTGAAATACATTGGGGAACAGAAACCTGTAGTTCCAGCAAAGGTAATAGGTTTTTGACAACTATAAGAGACAATTACTTTTCACAACTAGTTCAGGACCCAACAAGAAGGGGGGCACTGCTAGACATAATATTATCCAACAGGCCAGACCGCATATCAAATATAAGGGTTGGGGGTCACTTGGGTAATAGTGATCACAAAATAATAAGCTTTCATGTATCCTTTAATAAGATGTTTAGTCGAGGGGTTACAAGGACACTAAATTTCAGGAAGGCAAATTTCCAACAGATGAGAGATGATCTTGGTGCAATAAACTGGGACGATATCCTGAGACATAAAAATACACAAAGAAAATGGGAGACGTTTATTAGTATCCTGAATAGGACCTGTGCACAGTATATACCCTATGGGAATAAACATGCTAGAATTAGGAGGAAACCACTATGGCTAAATAGAGCTGTAAGGGGCGCAATAAGTGACAAAAAGAAAGCGTTTAGGGAATTAAAGCAAGTAGGTAGTGATGAGGCATTAAATAAATACAGAAGACTGAATAACTTCTATAAAAAGCAAATCAAGACAGCAAAGATTGAGGCAGAGAGACTCATTGCCAGAGAAAGTAAAAATAATCCCAAAATATTCTTTAACTACATAAATAGCAAGAAAATAAAAAATGATAGTGTTGGTCCCCTTAAAAATACTGTAGTCTGGGTGAAATGGTGGATGAGGATGAGGAAAAAGCCAATATGCTAAATGACTTTTTTTCAACTGTATTTACACAAGAAAATCCCATGACAGATAACATGATCAGTGATAAAAAATTTTCTCCATTAAATGTCACCTGCTTAACCCAGCAGGAAGTACGACGGCGTCTAAAAATCACTAAAGTTGACAAATTCCCGGGCCCGGATGGGATACACCCCCGAGTACTGCAGGAATTAAGTACAGTCATAGATAGACCATTATTTTTAATCTTTAAATATACCATAATAACAGGGTCGGTACCACAGGACTGGCGTATAGCAAATATGGTGCCAATATTCAAAAGGGGGCAAAAACTGAACCTGGAAATTATAGGCCAGTGAGCTTAACATCTACTGTGGGTAAAATCCTGGAGGGTTTTTTAAGGGATACTATATTGGAGTATCTGAGGCTGAATAACCTCATGACACAGTATCAGCATGGGTTTACGAGGGACCGTTCTTGTCAGACTAATCTGATAAGCTTTTATGAAGGGGTAAGTTCAGGACTGGACCAAGGGAATGCAGTGGACGCGGTGTTCATGGACTTCTCAAAAGCTTTTGATACAGTGCCACACAAAAGGTTGATACATAAAATGAGAACAATGGGGATAGGCGAAAATATGTGTAAGTGGGTTAAGAACTGGCTCATGGATAGAAAACAAAGGGTGGTTATTAATGAAGCACACTCGGACTGGGTCACGGTTAGCAGTGGGGTACCACAGGGGTCAGAATTGGGGCCGCTTCTCTTTAACATATTTATTAATGACCTTGTAGGGGGCATACAGAGTAGTATTTCAATATTTGCAGATGACACTAAACTCTGCAGGGTAATAAATACAGAGGAGGACAATTTTATATTACAGGAGGATTTATGTAAACTAGAAGCTTGGGCTGATAAATGGCAAATGAGCTTTAATGGGGATAAATGTAAGGTCATGCAGTTGGGTAGAACAAACAAGATGTATAATTATGTGCTTAATTGTAAAACACTGGGCAAAACTGTCACTGAAAAAGACCTGGGTTTATGGGTGGACGACAAACTCACATTTAGTGGCCAATGTCAGGCAGCTGCTGCCAAGGCAAATAAAATAATGGGATGCATTAAAAGAGGCATAGATGCTCATGAGGAGAACATAATTTTACCTCTATACAAGACACTGGTGCGACCACACTTAGAATACTGTGTGCAGTTCTGGTCTCCGATGTATAAGAAAGACATAGCTGAACTGGAGCGGGTGCAGAGAAGAGCGACCAAGGTTATTAGAGAACTGAGGGGTCTGCAATACCAAGACAGGTTATTACACTTGGGGTTATTTAGTTTGGAAAAACGAAGGCTTAGGGGTGATCTTATTACAATGTATAAATATATGAGGGGACAGTACAAAGACCTTTCTAATGATCTTTTTACTCTTAGACCTGTGACGGGGACAAGGGGGCATCCTCTACGTCTGGAGGAAAGAAGGTTTAGCCATAATCACAGACGCAGATTCTTTACTGTAAGAGCAGTGAGACTATGGAAACTCTCTGCCGTCTAATGTTGTAATGAGTGATTCCTTACTAAAATTTAAGAAGGGACTGGATGCCTTTCTTGAAAAGCATAATATTACAGGCTATATTCACTAGTTTCCTAGATACTGCGTTGATCCAGGGAGCTAGTCTGATTGCCGTATGTGGAGTCGGGAAGGAATTTTTTTTCCCCAATGTGAAGCTTACTCTTTGCCACTTGGGGCTTTTTTTGCCTTCCTCTGGATCAACATGTTAGGGCAGGTTAGGATAGGATATGGGTTGAACTAGATGGACTTAAAGTCTTCCTTCAACCTTAATAACTATGTTACTATGTTACTATGTTTATGTGTTTAACAATTTTTCTCTAAGGATGAGTGCAACTAGGGTGATCCATATATGTATGTATGTTCCGTTTATGGGATGATCTATTCTAATAGGGTTGCCGGGTTGCATTTTCTTCCATGTCTGTGGATATTTTGATATATATATATATATATATATATATCCTCCACATTGTATGTTCCGTGCTTATATTTATATGCCTGTAGGGTTATATGCAATATGTTTGGTTCTATATGGACAACTTTTTTAGTAGAGTACTTATTTTTTCTCTCCGCAGTATAGATGGATTTGTGGTTTCTGATGTATATGGACTTTTTGTAGAATTGGTAAAAGTTAAATTATTGTAAGCACCAGAATTTGTAAAAAATTTTTTGGTCCCTTACATTCATTTGAAATCTTGTCCATATAGGATCTTTTTGATATTAGTACTGTGCCTTTAAGAGATTTTGTCCTTATGGTGTTATTGGTAGATTGAATTTTGTACTGTACCTTTAGGAGATTTTGTCCTTATGATGTCATTGGCAGATTGAACTATGATATATGGGGTTATGTTATTATATACTGCTATCTCCCACAACATATGCAATAGTACCTTCTTATGTAGATTGAATAGAGTTGTGTAATGATTGGGCATATGTATTATTGTGTTTATGTCTCTGTTTGACTGTTCATGTTGCAATCCCGTAGGACATGACTGGAACAGCTTGCTTTGATATAGAGAATGGAGAAAAGTACAAGCAACTGATATCGGACGCTATGACATGCGCAGTGATGAGGGACAATACGGTGCGACGCCTGGATCTGCACAGCAGCTGTGGGATTGAACAATGCGAGAGAAAGTACTGTCGAACGTCATGTCATGCGCAGTAGTGTGGAGCGACTGATATGGAAGCATTGTGCGATGCTGGATCCTGCGCAATGAAATGGAGGACTGAGACATGCGCAGTATTGTGTATCAGTGGAGCGCTGAAACACGAGTCATAGTACTTAGCTATGATTGGATTAGGGACGGTATGACCACATCCGGGGGAGTGGTTGTAACCATGACGAGTGGGAATGCTTTGTACTTATTGGTGGGAGGAATTTTGTTTACATTCTTCCATCTGGAAGTTATCTGTGTATTTTTGATCTACATTATGTGTATATTACCAATCAGAGCTAGCGATTTGTTGTTAGATTAGCCAGTAATTCATTGGATGCTCAGTGAGACTGTTTTTAATTATATGTCTCTTTTTTTGATTTGATGGGAATGTATCTATTATTGTGTTTGTATCCGATTGGTGTGTTCACTAATTGGGGGTGGTATTTGGTGTATATAATGGTGGTTAGGAACACTCTGTACTGTGCTTGAAAAAGGTCTTCGGACCGAAACGTCGCCACAGGAGGCAGAATAAATGTAAGATTTGTTTTTCACCACTGTCTGAGGCGTTGTCTTTTGATCTATTGTTATGGAACCTGTTCCGGTATGGACTCCCTGGTTTTGACGTGCGCCTTCTTTTTGTCTTATATAGACTTGGATCTTTAGAGGGTGCGGTTTGACTTTTTGTATTTTGACACTATCGATTTTGTGAGTAGTCCTCCATGTTGCTCAGAAATTTTGATCTCTTTCTCTTTTCCAGATCCAATCGGTAGCCGCAAAGCAGATCCTGGCTCTTTGATTTGATCTTTTGGAACTCTTCCTGCGGCATCATGTTCATGAGCTGGGAATCTATAGCCGTTATTTGATTGTTGACGGAATCTAAGTTCTTCTGCAGAAAGGAAAGGGTTAGTGTCATTAACCCCTTAACGACCACCGTTACGCCTTTTAACGGTGGTAGTTAAGGGTGCTTAAACCACAGCAGGAAAAAGTATATATCGCCCCCAGAGTCAGATTTTCTTTGGGGTCTCGGCTGCTGGGTTAGCCGAGACCCCAGAGAACATGATTCGGGTCAGTTTTTACCGACCACAGGGTTGCGATCGCTGTTATTAACAGTATAACGGCGACCGAAAAAAAAAAATGTCCGATGTGCCATTTAATTTCTCTCTCCTCTGATGTGTGAGAAATAGGGTCCTTGATCCTTGATGCATGATCAGGCAAGGCAGGGCCGGCTCCAGGTTTTTATGGGCCCCGGGCGAAAGAGCCTCAGTGGGCCCCTTTAACACAGACCACGATTCATGATGCACAGATACAGCAGAGAAATATAGGTACAGTACAATGCCAAATACTTCACTTCTTACATTACATGAGTGATATCTATTGTAAATTGTACAATAGCTCAAAAACCGCCAAATCCTCACAGCGCACAGAACAGACTGGACAGTACAGTCCTCCATACAATATTATGGGCACCACAGTCTCCCCCTCATCACCCATATAATACCCCATGCAGGATGTCACCCCCCATATAATGCTCCATACAGAATACTGGACCCAAAATAATGCTCCATACAGAATACTGGACCCAATATAATGCTCCATACAGGATACTGGTCCCCATATAATGCTCCATACAGGATACTGGTCCCCATATAATGCTCCATACAAAATATGGAGCTCTCCTCTGCGCTGTACTGCGTTCTGCACTGTTACGGCTCAGGAAAGGGCGCTGTGGAAAGACTCCCCATCATCATCATTGCCTCCTTATCATCATCATTGCCTCCCCATCATCATCATGGCCTCCCCATTATCATCAATGCCTGCCCATCATCATCATCTCCTCCCCATCATCATCTTCTCCCCATCATCAATGCCTGCCCATTATCATCAATGCCTGCCCATTATCATCATCTTCTCCCCATCATCATCAATGCCTCCCCATTATCAGCAATGCCTGCCCATCATCATCTCCTCCCCATCATCATCAATGCCTGCCCATCATCATCTTCTCCCCATCATCAATGCCTGCCCATTATAATCAATGCCTGCCCATTATCATCATCTTCTCCCCATCATCATCAATGCCTCCCCATTATCAGCAATGCCTGCCCATCATCATCTTCTCCCCATCATCAATGCCTGCCCATTATCATCATCTTCTCCCCATCATCATCATCATCAATGCTTCCCCATTATCAGCAATGCCTGCCCATCATCACACACAGACAGCACACAAGCACTCTCTCACATACATACACACACATACACACACAAAGCACCGCACTACATACACACAGACACACACAGAGACACACACACATCTTACCTGTCCGGCGTCCCCGCGCTCTCTGCCACAGCCGGCCGCTGAATGATGACGTCATTCAGCGGCGCTGCTGTGAGAGGAAGCGCCGGCGCCCCCTGGAGCCCGGAGCTGCGGCAGCGGAGGCACGGGAGAGGTAAGTATTGTGCCAGCTGCTGCCGGGGCCCTGAGAAAGCGGGGGGGGCCCAGTGGCGGCGCTGACACCGCTCTCCTCCGCTAACGGGCGCGGGGGTGCCAGACTGCGAGTGGGCCCCCCCGCCTGCTCAGGGCCCCGGCACTTGCCCGGGTGTGCCGGGTGCTGACGCCGGCCCTGAGGCAAGGACATAGCATGCTTCGGTGGACCACTCGAGTAGGGGCCCCTTCTTCCCCCTCAGGCTGAACTTCATAGACGGGACCATCAGATCCAATTCTGCGTTTCATCAATGCTCTAACTTGCCTTGAGGTCGCTTGTATCGGACCAATACTAGGTCTCCTGCCTTAAGGGCTATCCCTCACAGGGGCATCGCCTCATGGTGCTCAATTTCCCGAAATTTGATCTGTACCTGTCGATGTAGAGTCTGCAAGCGATGTCGATGTTCACGGACCTAGGTGGACACCCTGTCCAGGGGTAGTCCTCCTCTGAGTCCAACTCTTGCTCGGTAATCTATTGTCCTTTTCGGCCGAACAGCAGGGTGTATGGCATGTATCCGGTTGTACTGTGCGCTCAGTTGTTGTACACCCAGACCAACTCAGCTACAACTCAGGCCAACAGACTTTCCTGTCTTACTGCAACATTCTTAACATCTGAATCAGCATCCGGTTGAAAAGTTCACAGGCTCCATTCCCCAGCGGATTATAAGGTGTCGTCCTGGACATTTCAATCCGATACAGACAGTGGAGCTCCTCCATCACTCGAACTTGAAAACAAGCACCTTGGTCAGAATGGGTCCTTTTCGGGCATCCATACACCCGGATGAAATCTTGACAGATGGCCTGCGCAGCTGAGTCAGCCGTCTGATCCCGGGTCGGAGTCACCACAGCAAACTTAGTGAAATGATCAGTCATCACAAGACAATGTTCATATCCGAGATGAGCAGGACCACAGTCAAGTAGTTGATCATTAGCAGTTCCAGGGGAGCAGGGATCAGAATAGTCTGCGTAGGGGCTCTCTGCTCGGGAGGTTTAGCCAATTTACAACTTCGACATTGTCGACAGGCCTCTTCTACTGCAGTTTTCAGTCGGGGATGATAGACCAGCTTCTGCAACCACTGAAACGTCTTCTCCAGACCAAAGTGAGCTCCCCTTACATGGGTTTCCGTGGCCATATCACTGATCTCCTTTTTGGGGAGTAACACTTGCCAGGTGACTCCCAATTCTCGTACCAACTGTGCCTTCAGATACAGCAAATTGTCTTCCAGTTGGAGCCTCTCCCATTGTTGGATTATCTGCAGCATTCCTGGGGACAAGGCGTCTTTCTCACTCTGGCTGGTGAGTTGTTTTAGGACCACCCATTGTCTCAAATGTGCGAGTTCTCTATCTTCCTGATGAAGCTGTACCCAGTCATCTTGAGGTTGTGCCAACAGGTGTTTTCCCGACGTTTCGTCGACCTGTTCCCTCTTCGTCGTCAGCGTCCTGGCGAAGTTTCGGAACCCAAGGATCTTCTCTGCCTCCAACTCTTTGTCTCGGTCACGGCCAGGTTGCTCATGGGTCACCCTTGACAGGGCATCAGAATGTGTATTCTCAGCTCCTTTTCAATATGGGATCTTGTATCGATATTTTGCCATACGGGCCACCCATCTTTGCTCCAAGGCCCCCAGTTTTGCATTTTCTAGGTGGGCTAGGGGATTGTTGTCAGCACGTACCAAGACTTCGGATCCCGACAGGTACTCGACAAACTTCTCGGTCATCGCCCACACTAACGCCAGTAATTCCAGCTTAAACAAACTATAGTTGTCTGGGTTTCGTTCTGAGTCATGGAGAGATCGGCTCGCATAGACAATCATTCGTTCCTTTCTGTCCTGTAGCTGTGACAATACAGCCCCTAGTCCGTGGAGACTTCTATGGTGTGAAGGATAAAAGGTTGAGAGAAATCTGCATAGGCCTATATGGGAGCCTCAGTCAGGGCCATCTTCAGGGCTTGAAAGGCTTCTTCCTGGCTTTCCCCCCACTGGATTGTCCGTTTCTTTGCACCAGTTGGCACTCCTTTCAATAACTCCAGCAGAGGATTAACAATGCGAGTTAAGTCTTTCACAAACCATACCCATTAAACCCAAAGAAGGCCTACACGTCCTTCACTGTCTTCAGAGTGGGCCAGTTCTGTACTGCCGCTATCTTCCCATGTGCAGGTCTCACCCTCTCAGCTGATACAATATGTCCGAGGTATTCAATCTGCCTACGGAAAAGGTCATTTCTGAGGTTTCACTTTCAGGCCATGCTTCTGCAGCTGACTCAACACCTGTTCCATCCGTCGGAGATGCTCCTCAAAAGTAGCTGCATAGACAATGATGTCGTCTAGATAAATGAGGGTAGCTTCAAAGTTCAGGTCTCCCGAACACCTCTCCATCAGCAACTGAAAGGTTCCAGGCGCTTCGGTAAGACAGAAGGGCATCCGGTTGAAATCGAACAACCCCATAGGCAGTATGAATTGCTGTCTTCTGCCGTTCTTGCGCAGCAATGGGCACCTGCGAATATGCACTGGTCAGATCTAATGACGAGAAGTACTTGGCTTTTCCCATGGCAGACAATTCCTCAATTCTCGGTAGGGGATAAGAGTCACGCACTGTACAGGAATTTAGTCACCGGTAGTAAACACAAAAATGCAGGGTTCCGTCCTTCTTCTGAACTAGAACAATTGGGGCTGCCAATGTTCTCTGGCTCTCCTGTATGACCTCACTCTGCAGCATGTGTGCCAACATTTCTTTCACTTCCTGGTACATTTGCAGCAGGATCTGTCGATAGCGCTCCCGAATCGGTGCGGCATTTCCTATGGGAATCTCGTGAGTTATGGCTGTGGTGCACCCAAAATCATCGTCATGGCAGGCAAAGACATCCTGGTAACGCCCCAGCATAGCTTCTACCTGTTGTACCTGTTGTGACGGGAGTCCCGTCAGTTCAGCCCGCATCTGTTCCAGGATCCTGCGCCCTTTTCTCTTGGTGCTGGACGAAGGCTCTGAGGACATGGTGACGGCTACAGTCCAGGGATCTCCTTGTTTCACGGCTAACTGAACGGCTGTCATGGGTGCATCGCCACGAAGATTGTCGCGATTGCACATTCTGACTTCTCGCAGCTGAGTTGCTGTTTCTTTGTGTTTGGTAATGAGGGAGTTAATTTTACCTAGCTCTTTGCTAAGACTAGGTCCAGCCTCGCCCGGCTGCTTTTGATTATGTTCTAATTAGCTTCCTTTATATAGCTGCCAGTCTGCTGGTTAGATGCCGGTGAAAGCATTCATACAGACTGCAGATAGGATCGGTTCTGAGAAGACTTAAGCTAAGAGCTCTTTTGTTGTTTCTCCTCACCTTGCTTATAGTTTATCTCCTAGACCTTTGGTGTTCCCTCTGTGTTTTAATGTTGTATGCAAGACAGTATTTACTTTATCCCCTGTCTGTCTCGTTTGTCTATACTGTTTGTTAACCTTTACCTGTCCATTCCCTATGGTGGTAATCAGGGTCCTTCTAAGGACTAGATTACAGTGGTCAGGGATTTATAGGAGACAGGGTTTACGCTGGTGGCCTGGACCTCTGTACCATTAACAGTACCTCCAGGTAGAGGGACTAGTCAGGACCCCAGTTTAGGGTCAGCATAGACCCCGGTCCACCTCTAGCCAGAGACAGCGTGAAAAGGATTCAGTATTGACCCACAGGATATTATGTCAGGTAATACTATGCTATATATACATGTTAATGTTACCTATTTATATGTTATATAGAATGTTGTCCCACTTGATAGATTACTGACATTATATATTTATACATCTGCTAGACAGCGTGACATTTTCACCGGCCAAACTATAGATTCTCCCCAGCTACCATGGATCCAGTAGCCCAGCTTGCCCTGCAGTTGCAGAAATTGTCCATGGAGTTTACGGACATTAAGTCCAAGGTTTTGTCCCCCCCGGAGCAAACCAGATCTGAACCTAAGGTTGCTCTCCCGGACAGGTTCACTGGTGGGCGGGACAAATTTTTTACCTTCCGGGAGGCATGTAAATTGTACTTTCGGCTACGGCCTCGGTCATCGGGGAGTGAGGAGCAGAGGGTGGGAATTGTCATCTCACTCTTACAAGGGGACCCTCAATCCTGGGCGTTCTCTCTTCCTCCGGGCTCCCCGGCCCTCCAGTCAGTAGATCGATTTTTTGCTGCCCTGGGGCTGGTGTATGATGACCCGGATCGGGTCTCCCTTGCTGAAACGAAGTTACGTAGGATACAGCAGGGAGATCGTCCGGCGGAGGAATTTTCTTCTGAGTTCCGTAGATGGGCCACAGATACTCAGTGGAATGACCCAGCTCTTAGGAGCCAGTTTTGTCAAGGGTTATCTGACAAATTAAAAGATGTTTTGGCTCAGTATGATTCTCCTCCGTCACTGGAGGCTGCTATGGCCCTTGCTATTCGTATTGATAGACGGCTTCGGGGGAGGTGCGAGGTAACTCCGCCCCTGTTATTACTCCACCCACTACTAAAGTCCCTTATATGGAGGTTCCCCTGGTCTGTTCTGAGGAACCTATGCAGTTGGGTGGGACATCATTTTGTAGGAGGGAATCGGCGGTGCGCCGCAAGACAAGAAGGTGTTTCTTCTGCGGGAGAGAGGGACATTTTGTTGGGGGGTGTCCCTCCCGTGCCTCATTGAGCAAAAAAGTCACCGAAAAACTGTTAATCCCAGGTTGTGTGGTGGACGACAACCTGGGAGTAGGTATTTCATCCCCAGGTCCTTCTCAATTTCTCGTGCCTGCGGAGGTGGTGGTTGGTGCGAGAGTTGAGAGGATTTCTGTTCTTCTTGATAGTGGGTCTGGGGCTAATATGGTGGACGCTCGGTTTGCCCAGGTGCAAGGTATGCAACTGAGTGTATTGGCCAAACCGATCCCTATACTTTCTATTGACGCCAGACCTCTCGGTCAAGGTAGCTTTGTACAAGCTGTTCATAACATAGACCTTCGAGTAGGGGCAATACATAAAGAACAGTTGTCTTGTTATGTGTTGGAGGGTCTTCCTACTCCTATTGTGTTGGGACTTCCCTGGTTGGCTAAACATAACCCAGTGATTGATTGGCAATCCAGAAAGATAAGCCAGTGGGGTGAATTTTGCAAGAATAACTGCATGAACACGGTCATCGGTGCGGTCGTGCCTAGGACTTTGCCTCCTTTTCTGGAGGACTTTGGGGAGATGTTCTCAGAGGAGTGGTGTCAAAAGTTACCTCCTCATCGCACGTATGACTGCTCAATAAAATTGCTTCCTGATGTCTTATCTCGTAGTTTCCCAGGGGCCGGAAAGACGGATGACCCGGTTCCTATCCTTCAGGAAGGAGTGGTGGTGTCGGCTGTGTGCTCTGAGCTTGAGGAGGAGGTGTTGGAGGCTCAGGGGGACGCCTCTGTAGGACCTCCAGGGAAACTGTTTGTTCCTAATCAGTTAAGACAAAAAGTTATCGAGGCACATCATAGTTCTGCTTTAGCAGGACATCCAGGGAGTAAAGCAACTGTGGATCTCCTTTCTCGCCGGTTTTGGTGGCCTAACTTAAATAAAGAGGTAATAACTTTTGTCGCGTCCTGTGGAGTTTGTGCTCGCTCTAAGACCCCACATACCCGTCCATCTGGGGTTCCTGAGGAGGAACGATTCTCGTCGTCACTTGCTTCAGTTTGGAGAGGAGTGCTGAATGGTCTGAGTGCTATGGGGAACTGTTTCAAGCGGAGGTCTGATAGGAGGAGAGTGTCTGGTCCGGACCTAGGTGTGAACGATCTGGTGTGGTTGTCTACCAAGAATATAAAACGCAAAGTTCCCTCCTGGAAACTGGGTCCCAGGTTCATCGGTCCATACAGGATCAGTTCTATAATTAATCCTGTGGCATTTCGTCTGGACCTCCCTCCTACGTTTAAAATCCATAATGTATTCCACAAATCGTTGCTTAAGAGGTACGTGGCGCCAGTTATACCGTCACTTCTACCTCCTCCTCTAGTGGTGGTCAATGGTAACTTAGAATTTCAAGTGTTGAAGATCATTGACTCACGTCTGAATCGCCGGTCCCTTCAGTATTTGGTTCATTGGAAGGGATATGGTCCTGAGGAGAGGACGTGGGTCTCTGCGTCTGAGATTAACGCAGATCGATTGGTTCGGACCTTCCACACGACTTACCCGGACAGACCTGGCCCTGAGGGTCCGGAGGCCCTCGTAGAAGGGGGGGTACTGTCATGGGTGCATCGCCACGAAGATTGTCGCGATTGCACATTCTGACTTCTCGCAGCTGAGTTGCTGTTTCTTTGTGTTTGGTAATGAGGGAGTTAATTTTACCTAGCTCTTTGCTAAGACTAGGTCCAGCCTCGCCCGGCTGCTTTTGATTATGTTCTAATTAGCTTCCTTTATATAGCTGCCAGTCTGCTGGTTAGATGCCGGTGAAAGCATTCATACAGACTGCAGATAGGATCGGTTCTGAGAAGACTTAAGCTAAGAGCTCTTTTGTTGTTTCTCCTCACCTTGCTTATAGTTTATCTCCTAGACCTTTGGTGTTCCCTCTGTGTTTTAATGTTGTATGCAAGACAGTATTTACTTTATCCCCTGTCTGTCTCGTTTGTCTATACTGTTTGTTAACCTTTACCTGTCCATTCCCTATGGTGGTAATCAGGGTCCTTCTAAGGACTAGATTACAGTGGTCAGGGATTTATAGGAGACAGGGTTTACGCTGGTGGCCTGGACCTCTGTACCATTAACATACCTCCAGGTAGAGGGACTAGTCAGGACCCCAGTTTAGGGTCAGCATAGACCCCGGTCCACCTCTAGCCAGAGACAGCGTGAAAAGGATTCAGTATTGACCCACAGGATATTATGTCAGGTAATACTATGCTATATATACATGTTAATGTTACCTATTTATATGTTATATAGAATGTTGTCCCACTTGATAGATTACTGACATTATATATTTATACATCTGCTAGACAGCGTGACAACGGCCTCTGGTTGCATCAGTTCTTCCGGCATACCCAGTATTTGCGCTACTTCACTTTTGTGCAAGAGCATGAGATCATCCTCATTCTCATCATCCTCAATTGGTTGACACATCACACCATAACGTTACCGTCATAGACGGTGGCTAATGTCCGAGCAATGAGGAGTCCTGAAGGCAGTTGATCTATTAGGGCTGGCTCTATCTGGACTTCCACTCCTTCGAGGGGCATACAGGCTTGCACCGGCAGCATGAGCATAGTCTGGCCAGGCGGTAGAATGAGTTTGGCAGTGGCCAGAACGACCACCTTCCCCAGGACTTTTCCTTCTTTCGATGTTTCTTGAGCCTGGGCTACACATATCATTTGTTAGAACACCTTCCTTTGAGGGGTAAGGGGGCTCCATTGATTGAGAAAAGCATCGGGTGACTCACTGACTAGGATGGTCCCGAGTTCCTTCAGCACACTCATCCCTAGCATCACTGTGGGGTCATTGCCAGGGTCTCCGGCAGTCAACACTACTCCTTTTCAGCCCACATCTTTGCCACACACGATAAATTGCACCCAGACCACCCCTGCAACCTGGATGGGTAATTGGTTGGCCGCTGTCAGCTTGATCACTTGGCCCCATTCAGGTCGCATTGCCTCAGAAAAATGACATCTGAAATAAGTTTCTGGCATGGCAGTCACTTGGGAACAGGTATCAACTAGACAACGGACGGCCTAGCCAGCCATTTCAGTCCACATGAGGGGGCTCAGGGAAACTAAGCTTGTGGGACTACCTTCTCTCCTTCTTGGCAGCTCAGGCTCCGGGCGGCGTCCCCCAGCCATGGAGCCGACTAGTTTAACGGCCAACGGATTAGTGGCCTACCCCGTCTTGCGCATCCTCGGGCATAATGTCCAGTGTCCCCACATCTAAAGCAAAACGGCTTTCACTCTGCTCAGGATTGCCCATTTTTTGGAAGGGGCTTGGGGTTAGTTCTGCCTCCGGAAGAGTTTGACACCTCCGGGGTTATTTTTCTCAAGCCTGACCACTCTTCTCGCATGTCCTGGATTTCCTTCTGGATTTCTCTAACCCAACCTGGTTCAGCTGCGAGCAGAACAGATACCTCCCCGCTCTGGACCTTCTCTGTTGATGCTGCCATCCCCTGCTCTTGCTGTTGCGCACACGCTTCCGCCCCGATTTGTAGAAAAGACATACGTGGATTGACCCGCAAGCACTCCCGAAAGGCCTGTTTAAGCAGCGCATTCCTGAGGCCTGCCACTTGTTGGTCTCTCAAAATTACATCAGAAGGCCCAACACCCACATCATCCCGCTTAGCGATTATGGTGTGAATTTCCTGCAGTGCGTTCATATATTGGGTCACAGACTCCCCTCCCTTTGGACGTGGCTAAACAAGCACATCCACAATTCATCGACATCTGTGGGGTCCCCATGCATCTCTTACAAGATCTGTAACACCTTTGTGTTACGCTCATGCAGGGGCCATAACATGACAGAGCAGCTAGCTTCCCCTTCCAGGGCCATCAGAGCAATCTCTGCCTGCATAGCGGGAGTCATGGGGTGCATTCTTAGTATATCTTTAACCTGCTCGGACCGGTCCCATAACAGTGAATTGCTCCCCGTAAACTTTGGGAGATTGCTGAGCATGGTCCCCAGCGGCAAGCTGGCTCTTGGGACACCCACAGCCACTTGGTCTGCCACCTCTGTGCTTGTGGACTGCATCCTGCCGACTATGACAAGTGTAAGCAGGTTGCAGGATGCAGTGACAGATAGGAGGCAGAGCAATGGTTAACAAAATGTAACAGTTTAATTAAAACAAGGTAATAACTCCTCACAGGGAGGTAACTGGTTAAGGAATAGATAATGGAAATAACAAGTGAAAAATAATAGCAGTCCAGTTAAGGAACTTATCGTGTTCTTTATGCTCCTCCTCAGCAGATGATCCCGCAGGGGTTGTAGTACTGGCAGCGGCAGGGGAAATGTCCACAGAGGGGGTTCTTGGAATGATGATCCGTCTTCTGGCAGCAGCAGTCGGTCTCCGGTATCTCCCACTGAGCCCCTAGTCGATGAACTTGTGCGGCCCAAGCAAACAAGGCCGATGCGATCCGAGAGTCAAATGTGTGCTGGCGTACAGCAAATGGCAGGGAAGGCCACAAGAGTATGTCCAGCACTCAGCTTTCTCTCTTCCGCATGTGTGCAGTACTCACGGTCACTGAGCGCACGGCACCTCTCTCTTTTACAGTCACTGGGCACACAGCACCTTTCTCCTCAGAGGTCCCACTGCACCTGTCGCCACGTCGGTGCTCAATGGATGGAACACACTGCTCACCCGGCTGCACACTGCTGCTGATTCACGCTAAAAGCTCTGCTGCGCGCACTTTTTCTTTTATCTGGCTCCTTCTACCCGGGTCATGAGGTTGGTCCAATCACTCATTTCTTCCCTAAGGCAACATGGGAGGCAGCCTCAACAGTACTGGACCCAGCTCGGTGCAGGTACTTGCAGCCCGGTCATCCTCTTTACAAGTGCATGATTAGCAACTTTCTCTGTCAGTGCAGAGCTGACAGGTTGAATAGCATGGGAATGCTGCTGCATCCCCATACCATGCAAGCTATCAGCCTGCAAAGAATGATAGGCCGGCGTCACACTGGCGACAGAATCGGACGACTGCAATGCGATGAAAAATCGTATTGCAGTCTGCCCTATGTTAATCTATGGAGCAGCTCCCAGTATCAGATTTTTTGTGGTCCGTTTTAAACGTCCGTGTGCAATCGCAGCATGCTGCGATTGTCACCGATTGTGGGTCGACTATCGCCAATGCAAGTCTATGGGAGCGATGAAAAATCTGATTACAAACGGACTGCATGTGTGACTTGCGATGAAATCGCATCGGTGTCCTTTAGAAAAGCCGGCAATTCATCCCCGGCTATACTGTAAAATCACACTGACAGCTTTAATAAAGACTAGAAAGAATAGATATACACACATAGAATACATATATATATATATATATATATATGTAATTGTGACATGTATATATAAATATATTTATATTTCCTAGACTTCTACATACTGTAATAGCCGCAAATTCAATTGCCGGCTTCTGTGAAATCACAGAAGCCGACATGAAATGATACATTGTTTCCACACAGTTAACCATGTCATTTCCTGTATTTTGATATTTGTTTAGAACTTACAATTACATGAGTGTATTTGTGCTCAATTTCAGCCATGTAGGGGTTAATTAAAGGTGTAAATTCGTTGACAAAAAAATGCGTGGGCTCCCGCTGTATTTTCTCCACCAGACAGACAAAGCAAGCGAGTGGGGGCAGATAATAATAGCCTAGGGAGGGTACTTTTTTTTTTTGCCCCCCTGGCTACTAACATCTGCCCCCAGACACCCCAGAAAGGGCAAATCTATAATTTAATTCGCCCTTTCTGGCACTTTGCCCGTCTATTCCCATTGCCCTGTAGCGGTGGCGAATGGATTAATAATCTCACCTTAATGTCACCTTAGTATTGAAAGGTGACCTTAAGGCAGGTTAATAATTGAGAGCTGTCAATTAGACAACTATCAATTATTAATCCTATTGTATGATAGAAAAATCAAACACACACAGTTTAATAAAAAAGAAGTTTAATGAAATAATCACACAGTTTTTGACAATATTTTATTTTTCTGCTAAAACCATTTCCTGTAATAAAAATAAAATAAAAAAGCAAAATTATACTTACCAATCCGATGTACAGTCAGGTCCCACGCTGTAATCCATCAGAAAGGGTTAAGAGGTTACAGTTAGCAGGGAGATAATTCTGTCTCCTAGCTGTAACCCCCTGAATGAATAAGTTCCTCTACCACAGAAAGTAGAGGAAGTGATTCATGAATGGAGCTTAATTGATTTATTGGCAATTTAACTTTAGTGACCTGACCTAAAGGGAAAGTGGACACAATCAATTAAGCTTCATTCATTAAACACATCCTCTCCTGTCGCCAGGAGAGGAACTTATTCATTCAGTAGCTTTGAGCTGAGCATGCAGGATTACTTGCACTGCTTGGCTCAAAGCTAGTTAACCCTTTGTGAAGGATTACAGCGTGGGACTTGACAGATTGCCAGATAGGTAAGAATAATGTTGTTTTATTATTTTATATTTATTTTAGAAGAACAAGGGCTTCGAACGGATTAAGAGTGAAATAAAAGATGGTCAAAAATATGTGTTTTTATTTCATTAAAATTATTTATTCTTAAAGTGTGTGTGTGTGTTTTTTTATTTACTTCAATAGGATTAATAATTGATAGTTGGCTAATTGACAGCTCTCAATTATTAACCTGCCTTAAGGTCACCTTTCAATACTAAGGTGACATTAAGGTGAGATTATTAACCCATTCGCCACCGCTACAGGGCAATGGGAATAGACGGGCAAAGTGCCAGAAAGGGCTAATCTAATTATAGATTTGCCCTTTCTGGGGTGTCTGGGGGCAGATGTTAGTAGCCAGGGGGGCAAAAAAAAAAAAGTACCCTCCCTAGGCTGTTATTATCTGCCCCCACTTGCTTGCTTTGTCTGTCTGGTGGAGAAAATACAGCGGGAGCCCACGCATTTTTTTTCAACGAAATTACACCTTTAATTAACCCCTACATGTCTGAAATTTTGCACAAATACACTCATGTAATTGTAAGTTCTAAACAAATATCAAAATACAGGAAATGACATGGTTAACTGTGTGAAAACAATGTATCATTTCATGTCGGCTTCTGTGATTTCACAAAAGCCGGCAATTGAATTAGCGGCTATAACAGTATGTAGAAGTCTAGGAACTATAAATATATGTATATATACATGTCACAATGACATGTATATATATATATATGTGTTCTATGTGTATATATCTATTCTTTTTTTTGTGATTGAAATACTATTCTTTTGGATCCATTATATGTCAGTTTTGCAAGCCTGCGAGAAAATCTCGCAAGTCGGATGAAAATCGGATGTTACAAGGTACACACACATGCGACTAAATCGCATCTTTGAAGGAAAATGGATGCCAGAAGGATGTGTGATGTTTGCATTTTGATCCGACAATCGACCGTCTAAAACGGACCGATTTTTTGTCGTTGTGTGTGACGCCGGCCATAGTCTCATAGTGGGACCAAGTAAAAAAAAAGCTAAAAAAAATGGTTTAAATAATTGTAAAAATATATATAAAAAAAAATCTAAAGATATTGAACCCATAAATAAATATGTGTATGAAAATAAATAAATAAAAGTACACATATTTGGTTTCACCGCATCCAGAACGACCTAAACTATAAAACTGTCCCCCTAGTTAGGGTATGTTTCCACTATCAGGAAACAGTCCGGATTAGCTGCGTGTTTGACGCTGTGCGTTGGCGCAGCGTCAAACACGCAGCGTCCAGATGTTACAGCATAGTGGAGGGGATTTCAAGAAATCCCGTCTCCACTATGCTGTAAAACACGCAGGCGGAAGACCTGCGTTTCCGGACATGCGGCGCGTCTTTTCAGACCGCAGCATGTCCTAGTCCCTTGCGGCGACGCTGCGTCGCCGCAAGGGAAATAACACAGGGCTATGCAGCCCTGCGATCATTCCGGATGTGTTCCGGAGGTATCCTGAACACATCCGGAAAGAGCGCGCGTTCAAAAGGGGGCGGGCTTTGGGCGGAGCAGAATTTCCGCTCCGTCCAAAGCGCTGTGGTTCCGGACCGTGGAACCACAGCCTTAGCCTCTTTAGTGAACACCATAAAAAAATGTATAAAACAATGCTTTATCATCATACAGCAAACATAAAATGGAATAAAACGCAATCAAAAAGAAGCATAAAAATAAGCATGGTACCGCTGAAAACAGCATTTTGTCCCGCAAAAAACAAGCCACCATACAGCTACATTAGAGGAAAAATAAAGTTATAGCTCTCAGAATAAAGCGATACAAAAAGAATTATTATTTCTATAAAATAGTTTATATTGTGTAAAAACACCAAAACTTAAAAAAATAAATAAATGAGGTATCGCTGTAATCGTACTGACACGAAGAATAAAATGGCCTTATCAATTTTACCATACACAGAATGACATAAATCCCCCCAAAAAATTCCTGAGTTGCTAGTTTTTTTAAATTCTGCCTTCCAAAAATCGGAATAGAAAGAGATAAAAAAAATGTCAAGTGTCTGAAAATGGTACCAATGAAAACCTTAACTTGTCCCAAAAAAATAAGCCATCACATGACTCTGTAGGCCAAATCTGGAAAAATTGAAGCTTTCAAAGTATGGTGAATCGACGTGATTCAAATGATGGTTTCATCTGAATCACGCCTCTCAGAGATTTAGTTGGAAACCTCAAGGTAAGTGCTCTGTGTAGAGCGCCATATAAATGTGATCCCAATCGTTATGTACAATTTTTCCAACAAAAATTTAAATCCACAAAAAAAGCAAGTCCCCACTCAGGTCTGCCATCTTTTAATAGGAACATAGGGGGCTTACATGTTACTGGTAGTACAAAAACTCTAGAAAACCAAAACGGCTCCTCACCCTCCATAAGAAATTCAGCCAGTTCTCCTCTCCCAAATCCAAATGCCCCCCCCCCTCCCTTCTTAGCCCCACAGTACACCTAAACTGCATGTAGTGTTCACATGTTTGGTATTTCTGAAGCAATGAGAGTCCGCCTATCTTACAGGTGCACAGGCTGGGCATAACAGACTTGTGACTGCAACATACTGGTCACTACAGCATACTAGTCACTATAACGGCAGATTGCAATATTCACTTCTTATGTGGAAATGTAAAATCTGGGGCTAAAACAAAATTTTGGTGGTAAAAATGTAGTTATTTTTTCTTCACTGTCCAATGGTATAAAATTGTGTGACACACCCATGGTGTCAATATGATCACTGCACCCCTAGATGAATTCATTGAGAGGTGTAGTTCGTAAAATGGTGTCACTTATGAGCGGTTCTGCTGTTCTGGCACCTCATGGGCTCTCCCAGTGGGTAATGGCACCTGCAAACCAGAGCAGTAAAATCTGGCTCTCCTTGCCTTCTGAGCTTTGCACTGTGCCTGAAAAGTATTTCCCAATCACATGTAGCGCACTCAGGAAAAAATGGACCTCAGTTTGTTGTAACAAAAAAATCCTATTAGCCCTCAGAAAAATTAAAAACTTGGGGCTAAAACAATATCTTAGTGGTAAAAATGTAATTTCATCTTTCTTCACAGCTCAGTTGTATAAAATTTTGTGGGGCACATTTTGTTAATTTTGTTGGAAAAATGAAAAATCGCTGGTCAACTTTTAATCCTTATAACTTCCTAACAAAAAAAAAATTGGGTTCCATTATGAAGTACTATATGGTACGGAAAAAAAATCTCAATCATCGGGATCTGTTGAAGCGTAGTGGAGTTATAACCACATAAAGTGACAGTGGTCAGAATTGTAAAAATTGGCCTTGTCATTAATGTGCAAATCACCTTCAGGGGTAAAGGGGTTAATGAAAAAAATAAATAAATACAAGTACACATATTTGCTATCACTGTGTCTGGAACAACCTGGCCTTTGAAACTGTTCCGCTAGTTAAAACCTTTAGTGAACACCATAAAAATGAAGCAAAAATCAATGCTTTATCATCATACCACCAAACAAAAAGTGTAATAAAATGCGATTAAAAAGACAAATAAAAATAATCATTGTATCGCTGAAAACGTCATCTTGTCCCTTAAAAAACAAGCCACCAAACAGCTCCATTAGCAGAAAAATTAAAAATGTATAGCTTTCAAAACAAAGTAATGAAAAAAATAATTATTTTTTCTATAAAATAGTTTTCATTGTGTAAAAGCGCCAAAACATAAAAAAATATAACTGTGATATCTCTGTAATTGTACTGACCTGCAGAATAAAATTGCCTTAACAATTTTAACACACACGGAATGACATAAAACACCGAAAAAAAATCCTGAATTGCTGGTTTTTGTTCATTCAGCCTCCCAAAAATCAGAATAAAAAGCAATCAAAAAAAGTCATGTGTCTGAAAATGGTACCAATAAAAACGTCAACTCGTCCTACAAAAAAGCAAGCCCTCACATGACTCTCTCGGAAGAAGTTTGGAAAAGATACAGTTCTCAAATATGGTGATGCAAAAACTAGTTTTTGCAATAAAAAGCGTCTTTTAGTGTGTGATATCAGCCAAACATAAAATTCTGATATAAATCTGGTATTGCTGTAATCGCAGCGTCCCGAAGAATGAACTCGCCTAATCACTTATACTGCATGAGTGACCACATAGAAAGTAAATTAAACAAATTCTTCACCTGCTCTTAATTTTTTCATTCTGCCTCCCAAAATTCGCAGAGAGGGCTTCTTTCCACTTGCGAGAAATACGTCCGATTCTCGCATGTAAAACCCAGCTCTGGGGCCGGCATTCGGGAGTGGAGCGAACGGCTGCATAGAACTACATGCAGCAGCACACTCCACTCCCGACTGCCGGCGCCAGAGCTGGGCTTTTACATGCGAGAATCGGACGTATTTCTCGCAAGTGGAAAGAAGCCCTAAGGCTCGGTTCACATTTATTCTGCGCTCTGCGATTAATGCTTGCCAAGTGGTTTCCATGCAAATCTCTAAAATACATGATTCAGATGGAACCCCAGGCAGAAGATTCCCTATAATGAGGCAGATGGAGACACTGTAGATATCATTGGACCTCTGATCCAGCTGTGTCCATCTTTTTATAATTGCATAAAAGTGCCGTTGACCACAGTTTTGTGCACTTCTGAAAAGAAGGACAATACTGACCAGAGGCCAGATGGAGTCCAGAGTAAGGCCGGCGTCACACTAGAGAGGAATAAGGACGAGTGAGAGGCGTTAAAAAAACGCATTACAATTGGACCAATGTTTCTCTATGGGGCAGCTCCCATCATCCGTATATTTCTTTCCCGTATTTTACGCCCGTAGTACGCCAAGGCAAGTCTATGGGGGCGAGAAAAATACAGATTACACACGGACCACACATGTGAGTTGCGAGAAATATGCACCGGAGTCCTATAGAAAAGTCGGCAATTCAGTGCGGTATACTGTAAAATCACACTGACATGTTTAATAAAGTATGTAAAGAATAGATATATACACATAGAATACATATATATACAGTACCGACCAAAAGTTTGGACAAACCTTCTCATTTAAAGATTTTTCTGTATTTTCATGACTATGAAAATTGTACATTCACACTGAAGGCATCAAAACTATGAATTAACACATGTGGAATTATATACTTAACAAAAAAGTGTGAAACAACTGAACATATGTCTTATATTCTAGGTTCTTCAAAGTAGCCAACTTTTGCTTTGATGACTGCTTTGCACACTTTTGGCATTCTCTTGATGAGCTTCAAGAGGTAGTCACCGGAAATGGTTTTCCAACAAACTTGAAGGAGTTCCCAGAGATGCTTAGCACTTGTTGGCCCTTTTGCCTTCACTCTGCGGTCCAGCTCACCCCAAACCATCTCGATTGGGTTCAGGTCTGGTGACTGTGGAGGCCAGGTCATCTGGAGTAGCACCCTGTTGTGAATGGGTTTGAGATGAGTTCTGAGCAGAGGCTTCCTCTGGTGGTTACAAGCGGTGCTGGTCTGTCCAGTGAAGATTGTGAGGACTGGGAATCAAGTGTTACTGACTGGTCTTATATAAGGGAGTCACCTTCCCATCAGGGTTGCCGGTGATCAATTGTTCTGGTCTGAATCCTTCATTCCTGTTTCCCTTGTAGCCTGCTGTGTCGTGTCTGCATCTCCTGCTAACAGATAAGACATTTTCATCTTTTTGTTTTTTGTGCTATATTTTTGCATTTTGTCCTGCACTCCTGTGGGGGCCTTCAGGGTCCCCTCCGGGGGCTTTTGCCCTCTCAGTTTAGTTCAGCCACTGATGTTTGTACATTTGCTTTTTCCAGTTTTTTCAGTGGCTGCTGTTTTGATTTTGTTACACCAGAGAACTAATTTAGGTG
Organism: Oophaga sylvatica; assembly: GCA_033576555.1. Classification (NCBI taxonomy): domain Eukaryota; kingdom Metazoa; phylum Chordata; class Amphibia; order Anura; family Dendrobatidae; genus Oophaga; species Oophaga sylvatica. The sequence goes on from JARQOD010004760.1 coordinate 40,834, forward strand.
GAAGAGGTCGTGTGATCTCAGGTGTTTTTGAAATTAGTGGAGTTGGTGCTTTTCAGGGTTTTCTGGGATTGCAGTAAGTACCCTTCCTATCCTTTTCTATTTAGTTAGTTTGGGCCCCAGCGTTTGCTCATACTATTTTCTTTCTGTGTCAGTATTTCATCTTGTCTAACCGCCATTACATGTTTGGGGGCTTTCTATTATCTTTGGGGTTCTGCTCCGGGGCAGATAGCTTTCCTATTTCTATCTTTAGGTGTAGTTAGTTTCTCAGGCTGTGACGAGGCGTCTAGGACCAACGTAGGAACGCTCCACGGCTGCCTCTAGTTGTGGTGGTTAGTCAGGGTACTGCAATCTCATAGATTCCAACTGCTCTGGTGTATTGCCTTTTTTGCCTGCACTCCTCAGCTGCCGAAACATAACAGTATCACCGGCCTAAAAGTTGAAAATTGTATGGTACTCACAGAAGGGAAAAAATATTGTGAAAGAAAAAAGGTTGTCAGAGTTGTCAGAGATATTTTTCTGTTTGTTGCTTTTTTTTTCCCTCTGTATCTCTGGGTGCTGGGGAGGATCTTTTCTCTCTATGGTGTTTGCACAGTTGTCTGGCCGTGTGGATCAGCTTGCCGCTGAGGTTCGAAGTATTGCTATCTATCTTGCTGGGTTGCCTGTTGTGGAACCTAGGATTCCCATGCCAGATTTGTTTTTAGGGGATCGAGCTAAGTTTCAGAATTTCAAAAATAATTGTAAATTGTTTTTTGCCTTAAAATCTAAGTCCTCAGGGAACGCAGCGCAGCAGGTTCAAATTATCATCTCTCCTGCGCGGCGATCCTCAGGATTGGGCTTTTTTTCCTGACACCTGGGGATCCTGTTTTGAGTGATGTTGATGCATTTTTTCAGGCTTTGGGGTTATTGTACGATGAGCCTAATGTCACTGATCAAGCTGAAAAAGCCTTGTTGGCATTAAATCAGGGGCTTGATGACGCTGACTTATACTGTCAGAGATTCCGTAGGTGGGCAGTCCTGACCAAATGGAATGACGACGCTTTGGCAGCCCTTTTCGGGAAGGGTCTGTCAGATAATGTAAAGGATGTTATGGTGGGATTCCCTGTCCCCTCTGGTCTCAATGATTCTATGTCATTAGCGATTCAAATTGACAGACGTTTGCGTGAGCGGAGAAGTATGCGTGGAATAGTGTTGCCTTGTGAACCAGCTTCTGAACCCATGCAGTGTGATAGAGTGGTGTCTGGGGCACAGCGTCATGAGTTTCGAAAGCGCAATGGGTTATGTTTCTACTGTGGTGATGCCTCTCATGCTATTTCAGTCTGCCCTAAGCGGGGAAGACGTTTTGCACGCTCAGTTGTCTTGGGTAGTATTCAGACTAAGTTTTTATTAACTGTCACTCTGATATGCTCTCTGTCCTCATTTTCTGCTCAGGCTTTCGTTGATTCTGGAGCAGCTATTAACCTGATGGATTATGATTTTGCTAAACATTGTGGGTTTCCCTTGATACCCCTACAGAAGTCTATTCCCCTACTGGGGATCGATTCTACCCCTTTGGCTGAGAATAAACCCCAGTTTTCTACTCAGGTGATAATGAGGGTTGAACCTGATCACCAGGAGTGCTGCAAATTTTTGGTTCTGTATAATCTGCATGACATTATCGTGCTGGGTTTCCCTTGGTTACAGTCTCATAATCCTGTTTTGGTTGGAAATCTGTGTCTGTAACCAGTTGGGGCTGCCAATGTGTTAATACCAACACTCCTGTTTTTTCTGCCTCCCCCAGGCTCAGGATGTTCCTGACTTTTTGATTGATTTTTCTGATGTGTTTAGCGAAAGTAAATCTGCATCCTTGCCTCCCCATAGGAGCTATGACTGCGCTATTGAATTAGTGCCGGGTAGTAAATTCCCTAAAGGTCGCCTTTTTAACTTGTCTGTACCTGAACATGACGCTATGCGGTCTTATATCAATGAATCATTGGAGAAGGGTCATATCAGACCATCCTCTTCACCCTTAGGTGCCGGTTTTTTCTTTGTGGCCAAAAAGGATGGTTCATTAAGGCCGTGTATTGATTATCGTCTCTTGAACAATATTACTGTGAAATATCAATACCCGTTACCCTTGATTTCTGACCTGTTTTCCAGGGTGAAAAACGCTACTTGGTTTACCAAGCTTGACCTCAGGGGGGCGTATAACCTTATTCGCATTAAGCACGGGGATGAATGGAAGACGGCATTCAATACCCCTGAGGGGCATTTTGAGTACCTGGTGATGCCCTTTGGGCTCACTAATGCTCCTTCCGTCTTCCAGTCCTTCATGAATGACATTTTCAGGGATTTTGTGGACAAATTTCTGATTGTTTATTTGGATGATATCTTGATTTTTTCTAATGACTGGGACTCTCATGTGAAACATGTTCGAACTGTGTTCCAGATTTTGAGAGAGAATGCTCTGTATGTGAAGGGATCAAAGTGTCTTTTTGGCGTACAGAGGATCTCATTTCTGGGATTCATTTTGTCCCCATCTGTTATTGAAATGGACCCGGTCAAGGTTCAGGCCATCTGTGATTGGGTCCAACCTACTTCATTAAAGGCTCTTCAGAGATTTTTGGGTTTTGCCAATTTTTATCGTAAATTTATTGGTAATTTCTCGGTTATTGTTAAACCATTAACTGATTTGACCAGAAAGGGTTCTGATGTGGTGAATTGGCCTCCTGAGGCAGTCTCTGCATTTCAGGAACTTAAGCAGAGATTCACTTCTGCTCCTGTTCTACGGCAGCCTGATGTTTCTCTGCCATTTCAGGTGGAGGTTGATGCCTCTGAAATTGGGGCAGGTGCCGTTTTGTCCCAAAAAGATCCAGAGACCTCTAAAAGTAACCCTTGTGCCTTTTTCTCTCAAAAATTTTCTCCTACTGAACGTAATTATGACGTGGGTAATCGGGAGTTATTGGCCATGAAGTGGGCTTTTGAAGAGTGGAGACATTGGCTGGAGGGAGCCAAACATCAGGTGGTGGTCCTTACGGACCATAAGAATCTGGTCTATCTGGAATCTGCCAAGCGACTTAATCCTAGACAGGCCAGGTGGGCCTTGTTTTTCACACGTTTTAATTTTGTGGTTTCCTTTCTTCCTGGCACTAAGAATGTTAAGGCGGATGCCCTCTCGAGGAGTTTCCTTGCGGACTCTCCTGAGTTATCTGATCCTTCTGTTATTTTGAAAGAGGGTGTAGTTCTTTCCGCCATCTCGCCCAATTTGAGACTTGCTCTGGAGGGGTGTCAGGAGGATAGGCCCGAGTGCTGCCCTGTTGGAAAATTGTTTGTCCCGGACCAGTGGAAGAAGAGTGTGATGTCTGAGATTCATTGTTCCGCATTGGCTGGGCATCCCGGAATTTTTGGTACCAGAGACTTGGTTAGTCGGTCCTTTTGGTGGCCTACCTTGTCAAGTGATGTCAGGGAATTTGTGCAGTCCTGCGGGACTTGCTCTCGCTCCAAGCCTTGCTCTCGCTCTAGTGGTTTGTTGATGCCATTGCCTGTGCCCAAGAGACCATGGACCCATATCTCTATGGATTTCATTTCCAACCTTTCTGTTTCTCAGAGAATGACCACCATCTGGGTAATTTGTGATAGGTTTTCCAAAATGATACATCTTGTGCCATTACCTAAGTTGCCTTCCTCCTCTGAATTGGTGCCGTTGTTCCTTCAGCACGTGGTTCGTTTACACGGCATTCCTGAGAACATTGTGTCTGACAGAGGAGTCCAGTTTGTTTCCAGATTTTGGAAGACTTTTTGTTCTAAACTGGGTGTTCAATTGTCTTTCTCCTCGGCATTTCATCCTCAGACCAATGGTCAAACTGAGAGAACAAACCAGACATTGGAGACTTATCTAAGATGCTTTGTGTCTGCTGATCAGGATGACTGGGTCTCTTTTTTGCCTTTGGCTGAGTTTGCTCTTAATAGTAGGGCTAGCTCTGCCACTTTGATGTCTCCGTTTTTCTGTAATTCTGGGTTTCACCCTCGATTTTCTTCAGGACAGACGGAGGCTTCTCTCTGTCCAGGTGTTGACTCTGTTGTGGAGCGTATGCAACAGATTTGGGACCAGGTAGTGGAGAGGTTGTCCCTCTCTCAGGAGAAGGCCCAGCGGTTTGCTAACCGGCATAGGACTGATGGTCCTCGGTTTAAAGTGGGGGACTTGGTCTGGTTGTCCTCAAAGAATATTCCTATGAGAGTAGCATCTCCTAAATTTAAGCCTAGGTTCATTGGACCTTATAAGATCATGGAGATTATTAATCCTGTTTCTTTTCGTTTGCTTCTTCCAGGGACATTTAAGATCCATAACGTGTTCCACAAGTCCTTGTTGAAGAGGTTTGTTGAGCCAGTGGTTCCTGCTGCTGTGCCTCCTGACCCTGTTTTGGTTGAGGGCAATCTGGAGTATGTGGTTGAGAAAATATTAGATTCTCGTTTTTCTAGACGGAAACTCCAGTATTTGGTTAAATGGAAAGGTTATGGTCAGGAAGACAATTCTTGGGTGTTTGCTTCGGACATCCATGCTAGGAGACTTATCCGTGCGTATCATAGAACTCATCCTGACCGACCTGGTTGCTCAAATGAGGGTTCGGTGACCCCTCCTCAAGGGGGGGGTACTGTTGTGAATGGGTTTGAGATGAGTTCTGAGCAGAGGCTTCCTCTGGTGGTTACAAGCGGTGCTGGTCTGTCCAGTGAAGATTGTGAGGACTGGGAATCAAGTGTTACTGACTGGTCTTATATAAGGGAGTCACCTTCCCATCAGGGTTGCCGGTGATCAATTGTTCTGGTCTGAATCCTTCATTCCTGTTTCCCTTGTAGCCTGCTGTGTCGTGTCTGCATCTCCTGCTAACAGATAAGACATTTTCTTCTTTTTGTTTTTTGTGCTATATTTTTGCATTTTGTCCTGCACTCCTGTGGGGGCCTTCAGGGTCCCCTCCGGGGGCTTTTGCCCTCTCAGTTTAGTTCAGCCACTGATGTTTGTACTTTTGCTTTTTCCAGTTTTTTCAGTGGCTGCTGTTTTGATTTTGTTACACCAGAGAACTAATTTAGGTGGAAGAGGTCGTGTGATCTCAGGTGTTTTTGAAATTAGTGGAGTTGGTGCTTTTCAGGGTTTTCTGGGATTGCAGTAAGTACCCTTCCTATCCTTTTCTATTTAGTTAGTTTGGGCCCCAGCGTTTGCTCATACTATTTTCTTTCTGTGTCAGTATTTCATCTTGTCTAACCGCCATTACATGTTTGGGGGCTTTCTATTATCTTTGGGGTTCTGCTCCGGGGCAGATAGCTTTCCTATTTCTATCTTTAGGTGTAGTTAGTTTCTCAGGCTGTGACGAGGCGTCTAGGACCAACGTAGGAACGCTCCACGGCTGCCTCTAGTTGTGGTGGTTAGTCAGGGTACTGCAATCTCATAGATTCCAACTGCTCTGGTGTATTGCCTTTTTTGCCTGCACTCCTCAGCTGCCGAAACATAACAGCACCCCATCACTCTCCTTCTTGGTCAAATAGCCTTTACACAGCCTGGAGGTGTGTTTGGGGTCATTGTCCTGTTGAAAAAAAAATAATGATGGTCCAACTAAACACAAACCGGATGGAATAGCATGCTGCTGCAAGATGCTATGGTAGCCATGCTGGTTATATATATATCCCCAACAGTGTTACCAGCAGAGCACCCCCACACCATCACACCTTCTCCTCCATGCTTCACGGTGGAAACCAGGCATGTAGAGTCCATCCGTTCACCTTTTCAGCGTCGCACAAAGACACGGTGGTTGGAACCAAAGATCTCAAATTTGGATTCATCAGACCAAAGCACAGATTTCCACTAGTCTAATGTCTATTCCTTGTGTTCTTTAGCCCAAACAAGTCTCTTCTGCTTTTTGCCTGTCCTTAGCAGTGGTTTCCAAGCAGCTATTTTACCATGAAGGCCTGCTGCACAAAGTCTCCTCTTAACAGTTGTTGTAGAGATGTGTCTGCTGCTAGAACTCTGTGTGAAATTGACCTGGTCTCTAATCTGAGCTGCTGTAAACCTGCAATTTCTGAGGCTGGTGACTTGGATAAACTTATCCTCAGAAGCAGAGGTTGTGCTGCTCCGTTTGTCTAGGTTATGTATTGTATTATTTCCATGCTGTGTATAATCTATTCTTTCATGCTCTCTGCTGTCACCTGGTGGCGCTTTCTGTGTGGCAGCCTGTAACTAATTAATTCTGGTACATGCCTTTCACTTCCTGTGCTGAGGTCACTGCTTCTTCTTCCTGTTAGCAGCCATGCTTTGTTAGTTCTTTATGGGAGAGACACGCTTTGCACCGAGCTGTGAAAGGCATCAGTTTTCGACCACCACCACCACCTACACTCTCTTGCTGCTCACACTTGCAGCCATACTTGGTGCTACATCTTCCTGCACCTCGTTTTCACCTGCATTTCTGGAGAAGTTACTTTATACCAATCATAAGCTGTATGTCCAGATTTCCAAATAAACAAGTCTGGACTTCACAATCCCTGGTGTGCATCATCTCTCCGGACGCTGAACAGCACTGGTCCTCTCTGCTATGCATGAGGAAGCGGAAGGTAGGAAAACTCTCCTAGCCCCAATCAACTATACCTCCATTCGCCTCATGTGGGGACAGAACAGTCGAAAACTGCCTTGAAGCCCGGCCAGAATTACCCTTATATCCCTATCCACGTGCCTGCACTCTACCTGCTCACATACTGCAGCCCTGCTCTGCTAAGAAATTATCCGCAGTGTCACCCCAGACCGCATTGTGCATAGAGACTCTCTGTATGTTATCGATGCAGATTGTCGGACTGTAAAACCCCACAATTCTCTTTAAACACCTTGGAAATCTTATCAGGACGTCTTAACTAAGCCGCACTGCGATTTCCGGCCCCCAATTCAAAAGTTCAGTTTCTTAAAGAGACAGCGCACCTTAAATCAAAATGGCCAAAAAAGACCCTGCACAGTCTCCCACTGCTGAAACAGAGCAAATACAACCTGACACTGCCTATCAAAAGACCAGGAAGCAGAACCCATGCTTCCAGGAGTCCAAGTCGTTCGACAAAAACGCTCTGTGAAACCAACCATAAAAGCTGTCGAAAATTATCACTATACGAAGGATGAGTTCAGTGACAACCTGGACGACCTATGGGAGCGAGTTACCTCCCTTATGTCAAGCATCCAACGCCACAAAGATGATGCTGTGAGCTTACAGGATACTATAACATGGGTAGAAATGGCCCATGGTAGATACAAGAGACTGTTCGCAAGGTATGCCGCCTTCCTAAAAGACTCTAATCAGTGTCGAAGCCTCATCAGAGTTATGCAAGGTAGATTCCACAGACAGAGAAAGGAACGCCGCCGTGCAAGACGCAAAGGATAAAGCGGAGCTCCGTATTGCTCATCTGCAAGAATCAAGATCCCACAGTTCAGGTTCATCCAGACGCTCTTCTCGGTCATACAAATCATCCTGCTCAAGAATTTCAGCCCTCAGCAACAGAATTCTAGAGGCCCATTTAAATGCAGAGCGATCCAAACTAAGGCGTTCCTTTACAGAAAAGAAAGCAGAAGCAGAGGCATTAGCCAAGAAAGCAGCAACAGAAGCAGAGGCAGTAGCCAAGAAAGCAGCAACAGAAGCTGAGGCAGAAGCCAAGAAAGCAGAGGCAGAAGCAGAGGCTCAAGCAAAGATTCTTCAAACTCAAATGGAGGAAGAAATCGCGCTAGCTAAAGTAAAAATACTCGCGCAAGCATTGAAGCAAAACCTTGAACCGATTTGCCTACCACCACAGGAAGAAGATGACCCAGCTGTTCGTACCAGTGACTACGTGCAGAAACAGATATCTGCAGCGCACACCTTCTCCAGCGACATTCAACCCAACATTGTGGAAACGTCCAAGTCGGCCCAACTTACGGTGCCAGTGGCACCAACAGCCTCCGCAGAAACCCAAGACCAACGCCATGATGCGTCACCTCAGGAGCAGCCATCACAGCAAGACGACCACAAGGCGCACTCCAGCCCGCCTCCACAGTTCAAGCAGCAGTCATCAGAATATCCAGAGATTAAGCCACCACAGCTCAACCCTGCAGTAACATCATTTTACCCGGGAACAATTCACCCTTCCATGCCACACAGCCTTTACGCCCAAGGGGCACCACAAGCTAGCACGGTAACAAGGAGTGAAGGATCAGACATGTCCGAGTTTGCCAGGTTCATGATGAGCAGAGAGCTAATCAACACCAGTGTCTCAAAATTCGACGACCGTGCAGAGAACTACAGAACCTGGAAAGCAACCTTCAAGGCCGCCATTGCTGACCTCAACCTATCCGCGGAGCAGGAGCTCGACCTCATGGTCAAATAGTTGGGTCCAGAATCCACAAACCATATCAAGAGTCTTAGGACCGTCTATGTGGGACAAGCTGAAGCAGGTCTGGCTGCTGCCTGGCAGAGACTCGAAAGAACCTACGGCAGCGCTGAAGCCATAGAAAAGTCCCTATTTAAGAGACTGCAGAATGTTCCAAGGATCAATCTTAAGGAAGCCCACAAACTTCTGGACTTAAGTGATCTGCTTATGGAGCTGGAACTTGCGAAAAGAGACTCCCGTCTGTCTGGACTGTGCTACCTGGACACTGCCCATGGGGTGAACCCAATCGTCTCAAAGTTACCACATAGTCTGCAAGAGAAGTGGGCAGTGTGCGTCTCCAGGTACAAAAGGTCACATGATATCACCTTTCCTCCGTTCATTCAGTTTAGCAAGTTTGTCGATGAACAGGCCCAAATGAGAAATGACGCTAGTCTAGACTTCCTGGAGTCCAACACTGCTGCTCCAGCAACATCCCCATCAAGGTATGAAAGCATCACACACAGACGCAAGGACTTGAGGAACAGTGTAAGTGTCAGGAAGACTAACCTGCCACCACCTGCAGTACCCGCTGATAAGCAGTACACTATTCCGTCAAGGGATAAATCTTTCAATCGTGAGTGTCCCAGTCACAAAAAGCCACACTCATTGAACAAATATAGAGGCTTCAGGTCCAAAACCATGCAGGAACGCAAGAAAATCCTCAGCGAACTTGGGGTATGTTTCAAGTGCTGTGCCTCATTAGAACACATGGCCAAGGACTGTAAATCTTCCATTAAGTGTGAAGAGTGTCATAGCGACAAACACCCATCAGCCTTGCATCCAACCTCAGCCACCAGCAATCCAGCAGTCGCAGTGACCCCTAGTCCAGCAGCAAGCCATGGCGGGGAGCCACAGAACCATGACAAGTCTACCACGGCTGTCTCCTGCTCATGCTCAGAGGTATGTGGGGAGATCCAAAGTGCTAAATGCTGTGCCAGGATATGCCTAATCAGAGTTTATCCAGAAGGGCATCCAGAGTAGGCAGTAAAAATGTATGCCATCATTGACGACCAGAGCAATCGATCTCTAGTTGGACCTTTGGTATCAGGGGACCAGCAACACTGTACACTTTAAATACCTGCTCGGGTCGCATAGAGACTAGCGGTAGAAGGGCACAAGGTTTTATTGCTTCCCCTATCAGCGGAGGCATAGAAATACCCCTACCTACATTAATCGAATGCGATCAAATACCCGACCAAAGGGATGAAATCCCTACCCCGGAAGCTGCGTTCCACTATCCACACTTAAGGCACTTAACCAGCGTTATCCCACCTATGGACACAGATGCTGAAATCTTACTTCTGCTCGGCAGAGACAATTTAAGGATACATAAGGTCCGCCAACAGTGTAATGGTCCTGACTACACCCCCTATGCCCAGAAACTCGAGTTGGGGTGGGTACTCATAGGAAATGTATGCTTGGACCGAACAAGAGTCAATTCCTTTAAGACCTACGTACGCCGGGATGGACGCACTACTTTCTGCAAACCATGCCCTCTTCACTACGAGGTGAAAGAGAAGCCTCCAGATCCCTTACAGCTGCCTGATGTCATCCCTTCTCCCTATGCAGACGACTTGGGAAGATCAGTGTTTCGTACCACTAAGGATGACAACAAAGTAGCCCCGTCAATGGAAGACAAGGAATTTGTCAAGATATTGGACAATGAGCTCCTTAAGGACGGGACTAATCACTGGGTTTTTCCCCTACCCTTCAGAGCTACCAGTGTAAGGCTCCCGAACAACCGTGAACAAGCGTTGTCCAGATTCAACTCTCTCCAGCGCACACTAAGCAACAAACCGGAGATGAAAGAGCACATTGTCACCTTTATGGGCAAAATATTCTATAATAACCATGCCAAGCCAGCTCCTCCCTTAAAGGCAGGGCCGGCGTCAGCACCCGGCATACCCGGGCAAGTGTCGGGGCCCTGAGTAGGCGGGGGCCCACTCGCCGTTGGGCACCCGGCGCCCGTTAGCGGTGTCAGCGCCACCACTGGGCCCCACCGCTTGCTCAGGGCCCCGGCAGCAGCCGGCGCAATACTTACCTCTCCCCCGCAGCTCTGGGCTCCAGGGGGCGGCTGCGCCGGCGCTTCCTCTCTCACAGCAGCGCTGCTGAATGACGTCATCATTCAGCGGCCGGCTGTGGCAGAGAGCGCGCAGATGCCGGACAGGTGATGTGTGTGTGTGTGTGTGTGTGCCTGCGTGTGTATGTGAGAGAGTGCTGCCTGCGGTGCTGTATGTGTGATGGTGGTGGGGGAGGCAGTGATGGTTGTGAGGAGAGGCGGTGATGGTGGTGAGGAGGCAATGATGGGGAGGCAATGATGATGATGATGATGGGGAGGAAATGATAATGGGAAGGCAATGATGATGATGATATTAATGGGGAGGCAATGATAATGATGATGATGCGCAGGCAATGATAATGGGAAGGCAATGATGATGATGATATTAATGGGAGGCAATGATGATGATATAGGAGACATGATGATGGAGGGGAGGCAATGATAATGGGAAGCAATGATGATGATGATTATGGGGAGGCAATGATAATGGATGATGGGGCAATGATAATGGGAAGGCAATGATGATGATGATTAATGGGGAGGTAATGATGATGATGTTGGGCAGGCAATGATGATGATGGGGAGGCAATGATGATGATAATGGGCAGGCAATGATGATGATAATGGGGAGTCTTTCCACAGCGTAACTGAGCCGTAACAGTGCAGAACGCAGCACAGTGTAGAGCAGAGCTCCATATTTTGTATGGAGCATTATATGTGGTCCAGTGTTGTGAATGTGCTAGAAATGAATTCTGAGCAGAAGCTCCCTCTGGTGGTTACAAACAGTACTGAACTATCCAATGAAGATTGTGAAGATTGGAGGTCAGGTGTTGCTGACTGGTCTTGTATAGGGGAGGTTCCCTCCCATCAGGGTTGCCGGTGATCAATTGTTCTGGTCTCATCTTTGATTCCTGTTCACTTTGTAGCTTGCTGTTTCGTGCCTGCATCTTCTGCTAACAGAGAAGACATTTTCTTCTTTTAGTTTTTTGTGCTTGCTTTTTGCATTTTGTCCTGCACTTCTGTGGGGGTCTGCCGGGTCCCCTTCGGGGGCTTGTGCTCCTCTCAGTTTAGTTCAGCCACTGTTGTTTGTTCATTTGCCTTTTCCAGTTTTTTCAGTGGTTGCTGTTTGGTTTTTGTTACACCAGAGAACTGATTTGGGTGGTAGAGGTCGTGTGGTCTCAGGTGTTTTTGTAATTAGTA
>JARQOD010004761.1:0-52487 GCA_033576555.1 Oophaga sylvatica
TCATTCTAACTGTCAATATAAGCTTTTGTTACTCATATGTTTGCAATTATATTTCTGTCTGTGATAAAAACATCTGTCAAACACACATAAAAACCAGAGGGCAGCAGATCATGTGAAAATATAATATTTGTGTCATTCTCAAAACTTTTGGCCTTGACTGTATATCCATATGCAGTTATATGAAAAAAATGTGGGCACCCCTATTAATCTTAAGCTTAATGTTTTATAAAAATTGGTGTTTTTGCAACAGCTATTTCAGTTTGATATATGTAATAACTATTGGACACAGTAATGTTTCTGCCTTGAAATGAGGTTTATTGTACTAACAAAAATGTGCACTCTGCATCCAAACAAAATTTGACAGGTGCATAAGTATGGGCACCTCACCAGAAAAGTGACATTAATATTTAGTAGATCCTCCTTTTGCAAAAATAGCAGCCTCTAGTCGCTTCCTGTATCTTCTAATGCGTTCCTGGATCCTGGATGAAGGTATTTTTGACCATTCCTCTTTACAAAACAATTCCAGTTCAGTTAAGTTTGATGGTCGCCGAGCATGGATAGCCCTCTTCAAATGATCCCACAGATGTTCAATGATATTCAGGTCTGGGGACTGGGATGGCCATTCCAGAACATTGTAATTGTTCCTCTGAATAAATGTCTAAGTAGATTTGGAGCGGTGTTTTGGATCATTGTCTTGCTGAAAGATCCATCCCCTGCATAACTTCAACTTTGTCACTGATTCTTGAACATTATTGTCAAGAATCTGCTGATACTGGGTGGAATCCATGTGTCCCTCAACTTTAACAAGATTCCCGGTGTCGGCATTGGCCACACAGCCCCAAAGCATGATGGAACCTCCACCAAATTTTTCTGTGGGTAGCAAGTGTTTTTCTTGGAATGCTGTGGTTTTTTGACGCCATGCATAACGCCTTTTTGTATGACCAAATAACTCAATCTTGGTTTCATCAATCCACAGGACCTTCTTCCAAAAAGAAATTGGCTTCTCCAAATGTGCTTTTGCATACCTCAGCCGACTCTGTTTGTGGCGTGCTTGCAGAAACGGCTTCTTTTGCATCACTCTCCCATACAGCTTCTCCTTGTGCAAAGTGCGTTGTATAGTTGACCAATGCACAGTGACACCATCTGCAGCAAGTTGATGCTGCAGCTCTCTGGAGGTGGTCTGAGGATTGTCCTTGACTGATCTCACCATTCTTCTTCTCTGCCTTTCTGATGTTTTTCTTGGCCTGCCACTTCTGGCCTTAACAAGAACTGTCCCTGTGTTCTTCCATTTCCTTAGTATGTTCCTCACAGTGGAAACTGACAGGTTAAATCTCTGAGACAGCTTTTTGTATCCTTCCCCTGAACAACTATGTTGAATAATCTTTGTTTTCAGATCATTTGACAGTTGTTTTGAGGAGCCCATGATGACAATCTTCAGAGGAGATTCAAACAGGAGAACAACTTGCAAGTGGCCACTTTAAGTAGCTTTTCTCATGATTGCATACACCTGGCTATGAAGTTCAAAGCTCAATGAGGTTACAAAACCAAAAAAAGTGCTTTAGTAAGTCAGTATAAAGTAGGTAGGAGTATTTAAAACAAGAAAATGATAACGGTGCCCATACTTATGCACCTGTCAAATTTTGTTTGAATGCAGATTGCACATGTTCTGCTAGTACAATAAACCTCATTTCAAGGCAGAAACATTACTGTGTCCAATAGTTATTAGATATATTAAACTGAAATAACTGTTGCAAAAACACCAATTTTTATAAAACATTAAGCTTAAGATTAATAGGGGTGCCCAAAATTTTTCATATAACTATAATTTGTAGTTTTCTTGTCACTTAGGTTTTACGCAGTTTCTGGCATTAGGAACTGTGGCAATTGAAATACAGACTGGGGATGGTGGGAGGTAGAGACAGCACATCTTTCCATAAAAACATTATTTTTATGCAGGACAATGCTCCATCTCATACACCAAAGAACTCCACTGCTCGGCTGCCAGTAAGGGCCTTAAAGATGAAAGAATAATGACATGGCCCCTTCCTCTCCTGACATAAATGCTGTTGAGAAAAAAAGGTAGCACACTGTAGCGCTATAGCTTGCAAACACGAAATATGAAAAATATGAAAAATGAATTGCATCATTACCTTAGAAATATGAAAAATTGAGAAGTCTTAGCGCATAAGATGGCCAAATTATGTGAGCCTGATAGCCACGTCAAGGCTCTTCTCGTATATCAGGTCCTAACTAATGCCTATCCTCGCTTAGAAAAGTCTGTCTGCATGGGAACATATGAATCCTCTCTTCAGACTAAAATCTACATCTCTGTGGAGGGGTGATGAACCTGTTGTAATTAAAAAGCCTGTGACCACCAGGTGGAGTGCTCAGGTAGAAGGTAAATGAATACATATCAAAAAACTGACCGGCACATCCAAACATAGATTCAGTGTGAACAGGTGCTAAACCTAGAGTCACCAACTCATATACATACAAGAAAAAATAAAAAAAACAGGTTCATCACCCCTCCACAGAGATGTAGATTTTAGTCTGAAGAGAGGATTCATATGTTCCCATGCAGACAGACTTTTCTAAGCGAGGATAGGCGTTAGTTAGGACCTGATATACGAGAAGAGCCTTGACGTGGCTATCAGGCTCACATAATTTGGCCATCTTATGCGCTAAGACTTCTCAATTTTTCATATTTCTAAGGTAATGATGCAATTCATTTTTCATATTTTTCATATTTCGTGTTTGCAAGCTATAGCGCTACAGTGTGCTACCTTTTTTTCTTGTATGTATATGAGTTGGTGACTCTAGGTTTAGCACCTGTTCACACTGAATCTATGTTTGGATGTGCCGGTCAGTTTTTTGATATGTATTCATTTACCTTCTACCTGAGCACTTCACCTGGTGGTCACAGGCTTTTTAATTACAACAGGTTCATCACCCCTCCACAGAGATGTAGATTTTAGTCTGAAGAGAGGATTCATATGTTCCCATGCAGACAGACTTTTCTAAGCGAGAATAGGCATTAGTTAGGACCTGATATACGAGAAGAGCCTTGACGTGGCTATCAGGCTCACATAATTTGGCCATCTTATGCGCTAAGACTTCTCAATTTTTCATATTTCTAAGGTAATGATGCAATTCATTTTTCATATTTTTCATATTTTGTGTTTGCAAGCTATAGCGCTACAGTGTGCTACCTTTTTTTCTTGTATGTATATGAGTTGGTGACTCTAGGTTTAGCACCTGTTCACACTGAATCTATGTTTGTGTAAGGTTCTGTGTACATGTTCCTGAAACTCAGTTTGTTCGTCAGCCATTTTACTTTCTGTCTTGCTGCAGCTATCTTGCCCTCAGTCAATATGGAGTTTCTAGCTTGCATGTTCCCGCCCTGATTCTCTCCTCTTGCTTCTTAAGCAGCCACAGCTGAGCAATCAGTGCTTCAGAATCAAGCCTGCAATGAACCTGTGACCTGACTCCTGGAAGCCTTGGATTTGTACTCCAGTTATTTCCTATTGTGGAACCTTGGAACACTCGTGGACTTTGGAACCTTGCTATTTTGATAAATCCACGTTTGCATGGACTTACGGTAACAGAGAAGAGATCCTGAACCTGTTGTGGAGAGTGATTGCTGAGCTTAAGTTACTCTGGCCTGCTGTGTCTCCTGCTTTTGTATCTGCAAACTGTGTGACTATTATTGCCACTTGTATGAAGTAATACAAGACCTTCTATATCAAACCTGTGACTCCTGTGTTTTCATCGCACCCAAGCACAAGACACTATATGAACTGTACTACTTACATTACAAGATTCTGAAGCCAAACGTTAGTGTCTGCTGGGTCTGGAAAGGCTGTGTCTGCTGTAACTGTGGATATCGGATGTCCGGTTGTACTTTCTGTGATGACAGTGGTTGTGACTTCTCACAACCATTCCAGGTGAGCAATTCCCTTAAGTTTTTTTTTTCTGCAGTGTTACCACAGGTAAACACTATTGTTTTTTTTTTCTTTTCTCTTTTTTGTCTGCTGTAACTGTGGATATCAGATGTCCGGTTGAACTTTCTGTGATGATAGTGGTTGTGACTTCTCACAACCATTCCAGGTGAGCAGTTCCCTTAATTTTTTTTTCTCTCTGCAGTGTTACCACAGGTAAACACTATTGTTTTTTTTTTCCTCTCCTCTTCTTCCAGTACTCCTGTCTTAAAAGATCTGGAAAATGGAGGCCCGCATAAAGGAACTTTGCGGAGTGACTGATAATATCCTTGCAGATTTGCAGAATATAAAGACCCGTTTTGCAAGCCTACAGGACCTCACTAATCACAATTTGCAAGTGTTTGGACAGACTGCCCAGGATTTGCGAGCCAGGATTGATGTTCTAGAGGAGCGAGTCCAGGCTCCTGCCGTAGCCCCGAGTTCTGGGATTCCCAAGTTGCCCCCTTTTCGTTTTGGCGGTGAACGTGAGAAATTCAGGGGATTTATTAATCAATGCAATCTTTTTTTTTCTGCACATGCTTCACAATTTCCCACTGAACGATCTAAGGTGCTTACTATAATTATGTTGCTTACCAACAAGGCTTTGATGTGGGCAAACCCTCTGATTGAGACTGAGGATGAATGTTTGGATCATCTTGATGCTTTCATTTCAGCCATGGGGCAGGTGTTTGATGACCCCAATCGAGGTGCAACAGCTGAAGCAGCCATGTTAGCTTTGCGCCAAGGTAAGCACTCGGTAGCTGAATATGCCTTGGATTTCAGGAGATGGGCCCTTGATACCACCTGGGACAGTTCCGCCAAAAAATCTATTTTTCGAAAGGGGTTATCTCCACTGATTAAGGATGAACTTGCTCGTGCCGACCCTCCCACTGCGTTAGGTGACTTTATTAACTACTGCATCCGTATTGATACTCGTCTGACTGAACGCAGGCAAGAGAGATGGTTCGAAAGCAATCGTACTAACCTTTTCCTACCTTCCTCTCCAGCTAAGGAACCTTTGAGTAGGATTACACGGGAACCTGAACCTGAACCCATGCAGGTAGACTCTTTACAACGACGGGTTAGTGATGCACGCAAGGAACATCGTTTTAAGGAGAATCTATGTTTCTATTGTGGTAAGTCAGGGCACTTCATTATAAACTGCCCCAGCCGTTCTCGTAAGACTACTGCAGCACTCATTCACTGTGAGTGTTGCGAGAGGGGATCTGTCAGGTCCGAGCCTCAGGCTCCAGAGAGATCTGCAGCAACAGATCTTGATTTCTCGGACTTAAACTCCGTTACCTCTGAGGACGTTGACTGTGTAAACGCTGCCATTTTTCAAGTTTCCTCAGCGGTGTCCCAGCTGAGTTGTAAGAAAAACAATTCTCATTGCTTTCTTTCCATCAAACTCTGGGTTGACTCAGCTTGGGTGTCTAGCTCTGCTATGATCGACTCAGGGGCAAGTGGAAATTTTATGGATGTCTCCTTTGCTCTGAAACAGGGGATACGTTCAGTGAAGAAGGCTACTCCAGTACAGATGGAAACTGTGGATGGCTCCCTGCTGACCTCTGGACCAGTGGATCAGGAAACAGAGCCTTTGAGGGTTCTTATGGGTAAAGATCATCAAGAGAAACTGTCCTTTATGCTTATCTCTTCTCCCCACTTTCCCATTATTCTAGGGCTACCATGGCTGCAGGCTCAGAATCCTACCATTAACTGGGAGACCAAGGAATTACACTTTCCAGAGAAACAGATGAGTCCAAAAGTTTCAGCTTGCTCTGTTCCTAAAGGAACCATGTCAGTCCCTGAACTACCAGCTGTATACCAGGACTATGTGGATTTATGTGACAAGAAGAACGCTGACCAGCTTCCTCCTCACCGTCCATATGATTGTCCAATTGAATTATTGCCTGGAGCAGAGATACCTTTTGGTAAGATCTACCCCCTGGCGGGGCCCGAGCTAAAGGCTTTAAAGGATTACATAGACGAAAATCTAGCCAAGGGCTTCATACGCCCCTCTTCATCTCCTGCAGGTGCACCCATCTTCTTTGTAAAGAAGAAAGATGGATCTCTGAGACCCTGCGTAGACTATAGGGAACTCAATAAGGTTACTATTAGAAACCGTTATCCATTGCCTTTAATCCCTGAGTTATTGGAGAGAGTACGACATGCCAAAATTTTCTCTAAACTAGATCTTCGTGGGGCCTATAACTTAGTCCGTATTAGACCTGGGGATGAATGGAAGACTGCATTCAGGTCACGCTATGGACACTTTGAATATCTAGTTATGCCTTTTGGTCTGAGTACCGCCCCAGCCACTTTCCAACACTTGGTGAATGACATCTTCAGGGATCTCCTAGATACATTCGTGGTGATTTATTTGGATGATATTCTAATTTTTTCTAACTCCACAGAGGAACATCATGGACATGTGAGAATGGTCTTGGAACGTCTAGGACAAAATCATCTTTACATCAAACTTGAAAAGTGTGAATTCCATAGGACCGAAATTCAATTTCTGGGGTATGTACTGTCTACACAAGGAATTAGTATGGATGGAAGCAAGACCCAAGCCATCAAGGATTGGCCAAGTCCTAGAAATGTGAAGGAGGTACAGCGCTTCATCGGGTTTGCCAACTTCTATAGACGTTTCATTAGGAATTTCTCTGAGGTAGTGTCACCTATCACCCAACTTACCCGGAAAGAGTCTAGGTTCTCCTGGACTCCCCAAGCCCAGGAAGCATTTTCCCGTCTAAAAGATAAATTTACCACTGCACCTATCCTAGTACATCCCAACCCCGAGCTTGCCTTCATAATAGAGGTGGATGCTTCAGACTGTGCCGTTGGAGCTATACTCTCTCAGAGAACAGGTGAGAAGAATGTATTGCATCCCTGTGCCTTCTTTTCCCAGCAGTTGTCTTCGGCTGAGAGGAACTACGATGTGGGCAATAGAGAGTTGTTGGCCATTATTGCCGCCTTCAAAGAATGGAGACACCTTCTTCAGGGAGCTGCACAGCAAATAGTCGTCCTGACAGACCATCGTAACCTTGAATTAATCAGGTCAGCTAAGTGCCTGACTCCTCGCCAGGCTCGCTGGAATCTTTTCTTAAACCAATTTAATTTTATCATTTCTTATAGACCAGGATCGCGCAATGGAAAGGCTGATGCACTCTCTAGGATTTACTCAGCAGAGACACGTCCAATTACTCCTCCTAAGACTATTCTTCCTGACTCTAGATTCCTAGGAGTAATTCATAATCAAGACCTACTTAAGGACATCAAGGAAGCATACCATGCGGATTCCTTTTTGGCACAACCCCCAAGGGACGTAAGTCTTGTCTTTAAGAATGGTGTGTGGATTCAGGGACAACGCCTGTATATTCCTGAAACAGTCAGATTGAGAGTATTGCAACTCATTCACGATTCCAAGATAGCTGGGCATAGAGGAATTCTAAAGACACAAGAATTTCTTTCTCGTTTCTTTTGGTGGCCCACTTGCAGGAAGGATGTTTTAAACTATGTCACTTCATGTGAAGTCTGTGCAAGATGCAAAACACCTCGCTCCTCACCAACTGGTCTGTTACAGCCTCTTCTCACCCCGTCCCGCCCGTGGGGATCCATTTCTATGGACTTCATTGTGGAGTTACCAACCTCTCAAGGGAAGAACACCATTCTAGTGGTGGTTGACCGTCTAACAAAGGCAGCTCATTTTATCCCTTGTGTCGGCTTACCCACTGCAAAACAGACATCAGATTTGATGATTAAAGATGTGTTTCGCTTACATGGAGTACCGGATGAGGTTATTTCGGATCGAGGGGTGCAATTCACTTCTAGGTTTTGGCAAAATTTCTGTGCAGCATTGGACATTAAAGTAAACCTTTCTTCTGCTTTTCATCCCCAGACTAATGGACAGACCGAACGAACCAATCAAACCCTGGAGCAGTATCTCCGCTGCTTTATCTGCCACCTACAGGATGATTGGGTGGATCTACTTCCATTAGCTGAGTTCTCTTATAACAACTCTCAGAGTGCCTCCACTAAGCAGTCTCCTTTTTACTCTAATCTAGGTTATCATCCTAACATTCTACCACGATTTCCCATAGAAACGCCTTTACCAGCAGTGGCTGAAAGAATCACGTCTTTACAGAAGAATATGGATCTTCTAAAGGAGAATCTGGAATCGGCTCAGGAAAGGTACAAGAAAGCAGCAGATAAATTTCGTAAACCTGCACCAGCTTTCAAGGTAGGAGACTTGGTCTGGCTGTCAACCAGAAATCTTAAGTTAAGGATTCCATCGTCTAAGTTGGGACATAAGTACATTGGACCCTATAAAATCAGTAAAATTATAAGTGCCGTTGCTTGTCGTCCTCAACTGCCCAGAACTATGAGAATCCACCCTGTCTTTCATGTATCCCTACTAAAGGCTGCGACACCCAATACGTTTCCTGGACGTTCTTCTCCTTGCCCTGACCCAGTGCTAGTCGATGGTCAGGAAGAATTTGTGGTGGAAAGGATTTTAGATTCCAGGTTGTATAGAAATCAGTTACAATATCTGATTAAATGGCAGGGCTACCCAGTGGAGGACAACTCATGGGAACCAGACAATAACGTTAATGCTCCTCGCTTGCTCCGTCAGTTTCATCAGAGGTACCCACACAAGCCTGGTCTGAGGTCATCCGGAGGTTGTCCCTAAGGGGGGAGTAATGTAAGGTTCTGTGTACATGTTCCTGAAACTCAGTTTGTTCGTCAGCCATTTTACTTTCTGTCTTGCTGCAGCTATCTTGCCCTCAGTCAATATGGAGTTTCTAGCTTGCATGTTCCCGCCCTGATTCTCTCCTCTTGCTTCTTAAGCAGCCACAGCTGAGCAATCAGTGCTTCAGAATCAAGCCTGCAGTGAACCTGTGACCTGACTCCTGGAAGCCTTGGATTTGTACTCCAGTTATTTCCTATTGTGGAACCTTGGAACACTCGTGGACTTTGGAACCTTGCTATTTTGATAAATCCACGTTTGCATGGACTTACGGTAACAGAGAAGAGATCCTGAACCTGTTGTGGAGAGTGATTGCTGAGCTTAAGTTACTCTGGCCTGCTGTGTCTCCTGCTTTTGTATCTGCAAACTGTGTGACTATTATTGCCACTTGTATGAAGTAATACAAGACCTTCTATATCAAACCTGTGACTCCTGTGTTTTCATCGCACCCCAGCACAAGACACTATATGAACTGTACTACTTACATTACAGTTTGGATGTGCCGGTCAGTTTTTTGATATGTATTGATTTACCTTCTACCTGAGCACTCCACCTGGTGGTCACAGGCTTTTTAATTACAACAGGTTCATCACCCCTCCACAGAGATGTAGATTTTAGTCTGAAGAGAGGATTCATATGTTCCCATGCAGACAGACTTTTCTAAGCGAGGATAGGCATTAGTTAGGACCTGATATACGAAAGAGCCTTGACGTGGCTATCAGGCTCACATAATTTGGCCATCTTATGCGCTAAGACTTCTCAATTTTTCATATTTCTAAGGTAATGATGCAATTCATTTTTCATATTTTTCATATTTCGTGTTTGCAAGCTATAGCGCTACAGTGTGCTACCTTTTTTTCTTGTATGTATATGAGTTGGTGACTCTAGGTTTAGCACCTGTTCACACTGAATCT
Source organism: Oophaga sylvatica (assembly GCA_033576555.1). Taxonomy (NCBI): domain Eukaryota; kingdom Metazoa; phylum Chordata; class Amphibia; order Anura; family Dendrobatidae; genus Oophaga; species Oophaga sylvatica. Next base: position 9,642 of record JARQOD010004761.1, read on the forward strand.
ATGTTTGGATGTGCCGGTCAGTTTTTTGATATGTATTGATTTACCTTCTACCTGAGCACTCCACCTGGTGGTCTGTTATGTTTCGGTAGCTGAGGAGTGCAGGCAAAAAAGGAAATACACCAGAGCAGTTGGAAACTATGAGATTGCAGTACCCTGACTAACCACCACAACTAGAGGCAGCCGTGGAGCGTTCCTACGTTGGTCCTAGACGCCTCATCACAGCCTGAGAAACTAACTACACCTAAAGATAGAAAGAGGAAAGCTATCTGCCCCGGAGCAGATCCCCAAAGAACATAGAATGCCCCCAAACATGTAATGGCGGTTAGACAAGATGAAATACTGACACAGACAGAAAATAGTATGAGCAAACGTTGGGGCCCAAACTACCTAAATATAAAAGGATAGGAAGGGCACTTACTGCAATCCCAAAAAACCCTGAAAAGCACCAACTCTACTAATTTCAAAATCACCTGAGATCACACGACCTCTACCACCTAAATTAGTTCTCTGGTGTAACAAAATCAAAACAGCAGCCACTGAAAAAACTGGAAAAAGCAAAAGTACATACATCAGTGGCTGAACTAAACTGAGAGGGCAAAAGCCCCCGGAGGGGACCCTGAAGGCCCCCACAGAAGTGCAGGACAAAATGCAAAAATCAAGCACAAAAACAAAAAGAAGAAAATGTCTTATCTGTTAGCAGGAGATGCAGATACGACACAGCAGGCTACAAAGGAAACAGGACTCAAGGATTGAGACCAGAACAATTGATCACCGGCAACCCTGATGGGAAGGCGACTCCCTTATATAAGACCAGTCAGTAACACCTGATTCCCACTCCTCACAATCTTCACTGGACAGTCCAGTACCGCTTGTAACCACCAGAGGGAGCCTCTGCTCAGAACTCATTTCAAGTCCATTCACAACAGTACCCCCCCTTTGAGGAGGGGTCACCGAACCCTCACTTGAGCAACCAGGTCGGTCAGGATGAGTTCTATGATACGCACGGATGAGTCTCCTAGCATGGATGTCCGAAGCAAACACCCAAGAATTGTCTTCCTGACCATAACCTCTCCACTTAACCAAATACTGGAGTTTCCGTCTAGAAAAACGAGAATTCAATATTTTCTCAACCACAAACTCCATATTGCCCTCAACCAGAACAGGGTCAGGAGGCAAAGCAGTAGGAACCACTGGCTCAACAAACCTCTTCAACAAGGACTTGTGGAACACGTTATGGATCTTAAATGTCCCTGGAAGAAGCAAACGAAAAGAAACAGGATTAAGAATCTCCATGATCTTATAAGGTCCAATGAACCTAGGCTTAAATTTAGGAGATGCCACTCTCATAGGAATATTTCTTGAGGACAACCAGACCAAGTCCCCCACTTTAAACCGAGGACCATCAGTCCTATGCCGGTTAGCAAACCGCTGGGCCCTCTCCTGAGAGAGGGACAACCTCTCCACTACCTGGTCCCAAATCTGTTGCATACGCTCCACAACAGAGTCAACACCTGGACAGACAGAAGCCTCCGTCTGTCCTGAAGAAAATCGAGGGTGAAACCCAGAATTACAGAAAAATGGAGACATCAAAGTGGCAGAGCTAGCCCTATTATTAAGAGCAAACTCAGCCAAAGGCAAAAAAGAGACCCAGTCATCCTGATCAGCAGACACAAAGCATCTTAGATAAGTCTCCAATGTCTGGTTTGTTCTCTCAGTTTGACCATTGGTCTGAGGATGAAACGCCGAGGAGAAAGACAATTGAACACCAAGTTTAGAACAAAAGGTCCTCCAAAATCTGGAAACAAACTGGACTCCTCTGTCAGACACAATGTTCTCAGGAATGCCGTGTAAACGAACCACGTGCTGAAGGAACAAAGGCACCAATTCAGAGGAGGAAGGCAACTTAGGTAATGGCACAAGATGTATCATCTTGGAAAACCTATCACAAATCACCCAGATGACGGTCATTCTCTGAGAAACAGGGAGGTCGGAAATGAAATCCATAGAGATATGGGTCCATGGTCTCTTGGGCACAGGCAATGGCATCAACAAACCACTAGAGCGAGGGCAAGGCTTGGAGCGAGAGCAAGTCCCGCAGGACTGCACAAAGTCCCTGACATCACGAGACAAGGTAGGCCACCAAAAGGACCGACTAACCAAGTCTCTGGTACCAAAAATTCCGGGATGCCCAGCCAACGCGGAACAATGAATCTCAGACATCACACTCTTTTTCCACTGGTCAGGGACAAACAATTTTCCAACAGGGCAGCGCTCGGGCCTATCCTCCTGACACCCCTCCAGAGCAACTCCTCCTGACACCCCTCCAGAGCAAGTCTCAAATTGGGTGAGATGGCGGAAAGAACTACACCCTCTTTCAAAATAACAGAAGGATCAGATAACTCAGGAGAGTCCGCAAGGAAACTCCTCGAGAGGGCATCCGCCTTAACATTCTTAGTGCCAGGAAGAAAGGAAACCACAAAATTAAAACGTGTGAAAAACAAGGCCCACCTGGCCTGTCTAGGATTGAGTCGCTTGGCAGATTCCAGATAAACCAGATTCTTATGGTCCGTAAGGACCACCACCTGATGTTTGGCTCCCTCCAGCCAATGTCTCCACTCTTCAAAAGCCCACTTCATGGCCAGTAACTCCCGATTACCCACGTCATAATTACGTTCAGTAGGAGAAAATTTTCGAGAGAAAAAGGCACAAGGGTTACTTTTAGAGGTCTCTGGATCTTTTTGGGACAAAACAGCACCTGCCCCAATTTCAGAGGCATCAACCTCCACCTGAAATGGCAGAGAAACATCAGGCTGCCGTAGAACAGGAGCAGAAGTGAATCTCTGCTTAAGTTCCTGAAATGCAGAGACTGCCTCAGGAGGCCAATTCACCACATCAGAACCCTTTCTGGACAAATCAGTCAATGGTTTAACAATAACCGAGAAATTACCAATAAATTTACGATAAAAATTGGCAAAACCCAAAAATCTTTGAAGAGCCTTTAATGAAGTAGGTTGGACCCAATCACAGATGGCCTGAACCTTGACCGGGTCCATTTCAATAACAGATGGGGACAAAATGAATCCCATAAATGAGATCCTCTGTACGCCAAAAAGACACTTTGATCCCTTCACATACAGAGCATTCTCTCTCAAAATCTGGAATACAGTTCGAACATGTTTCACATGAGAGTCCCAGTCATTAGAAAAAATCAAGATATCATCCAAATAAACAATCAGAAATTTATCCACAAAATCCCTGAAAATGTCATTCATGAAGGACTGGAAGACAGAAGGAGCATTAGTGAGCCCAAAGGGCATCACAAGGTACTCAAAATGCCCCTCAGGGGTATTGAATGCCGTCTTCCATTCATCCCCGTGCTTAATGCGAATAAGGTTATATGCCCCCCTGAGGTCAAGCTTGGTAAACCAAGTAGCGTTTTTCACCCTGGAAAACAGGTCAGAAATCAAAGGTAATGAGTATTGATATTTTACAGTAATATTGTTCAAAAGACGATAATCAATACACGGCCTTAATGAACCATCCTTTTTGGCCACAAAGAAAAAACCGGCACCTAAGGGTGAAGAGGATGGTCTGATATGACCCTTCTCCAATGATTCCTTGATATAAGACCGCATAGCGTCATGTTCAGGTACAGACAAGTTAAAAAGGCGACCTTTAGGGAATTTACTACCAGGCACTAATTCAATAGCGCAGTCATAGCTCCTATGGGGAGGCAAGGATGCAGATTTACTTTCGCTAAACACATCAGAAAAATCAATCAAAAAGTCAGGAACATCCTGAGCCTGGGGGGAGGCAGAAAAAACAGGAGTGTTGGTATTAACACATTGGCAGCCCCAACTGGTTACAGACACAGATTTCCAATCCAAAACAGGATTATGAGACTGCAACCAAGGGAAGCCCAGTACGATAATATCATGCAGATTATACAGAACCAAAAATTTACAGCACTCCTGATGATCAGGTCCAACCCTCATTATCACCTGAGTAGAGAACTGAGGTTTATTCTCAGCCAAAGGGGTAGAATCGATCCCCAGTAGGGGAATAGACTTCTGTAGGGGTGTCAAGGGAAACCCACAACGTTTAGCAAAATCATAATCCAAAAGGTTAATAGCTGCTCCAGAATCAACGAAAGCCTGAGCAGAAAATGAGGACAGAGAGCATATCAGAGTGACAGTTAATAAAAACTTAGTCTGAACACTACCCAAGACAACTGAGCCTGCAAAACGTCTTCCCCGCTTAGGGCAGACTGAAATAGCATGAGAGGCATCACCACAGTAGAAACATAACCCATTGCACTTTCGAAACTCATGACGCTGTGCCCCAGACACCACTCTATCACACTGCATGGGTTCAGAAGCAGGTTCACAAGGCAACACCATTCCACGCATACTTCTCCGCTCACGCAAACGTCTGTCAATTTGAATCGCTAATGACATAGAATCATTGAGACCAGAGGGGACAGAGAATCCCACCATAACATCCTTTACATTATCTGACAGACCCTTCCGAAAAAGGGCCGCCAAAGCGTCGTCATTCCACTTGGTCAGGACTGCCCACCTACGGAATCTCTGACAGTATAACTCAGCGTCATCAAGCCCTGATTTAATGCCAACAAGGCTTTTTCAGCTTGATCAGTGACATTAGGCTCATCGTACAATAACCCCAAAGCCTGAAAAAATGCATCAACATCACTCAAAACAGGATCCCCAGGTGTCAGGGAAAAAGCCCAATCCTGAGGATCGCCGCGCAGGAGAGAGATGACAATTTGAACCTGCTGCGCTGCGTTCCCTGAGGACTTAGATTTTAAGGCAAAAAACAATTTACAATTATTTTTGAAATTCTGAAACTTAGCTCGATCCCCTAAAAACAAATCTGGCATGGGAATCCTAGGTTCCACAACAGGCAACCTAGCAAGATAGGCAGCTATACTCCGAACCTCAGTGGCAAGCTGATCCACACGGCCAGACAACTGTGCAAACTCCATTGAGAGAAAAAAAAATCCTCCCCAGGACCCAGAGATACAGAGGGAAAAAAATGCAACAAACAGAAAAATATCTCTGACAACTCTGACAACCTTTTTTCTTTCACAATATTTTTTCCCTTCTGTGAGTACCATACAATTTTCAATTTTTAGGCCGGTGATACTGTTATGTTTCGGTAGCTGAGGAGTGCAGGCAAAAAAGGAAATACACCAGAGCAGTTGGAAACTATGAGATTGCAGTACCCTGACTAACCACCACAACTAGAGGCAGCCATGGAGCGTTCCTACGTTGGTCCTAGACGCCTCGTCACAGCCTGAGAAACTAACTACACCTAAAGATAGAAAGAGGAAAGCTATCTGCCCCGGAGCAGATCCCCAAAGAACATAGAATGCCCCCAAACATGTAATGGCGGTTAGACAAGATGAAATACTGACACAGACAGAAAATAGTATGAGCAAACGTTGGGGCCCAAACTACCTAAATAGAAAAGGATAGGAAGGGCACTTACTGCAATCCCAAAAAACCCTGAAAAGCACCAACTCTACTAATTTCAAAATCACCTGAGATCACACGACCTCTACCACCTAAATTAGTTCTCTGGTGTAACAAAATCAAAACAGCAGCCACTGAAAAAACTGGAAAAAGCAAAAGTACATACATCAGTGGCTGAACTAAACTGAGAGGGCAAAAGCCCCCGGAGGGGACCCTGAAGGCCCCCACAGAAGTGCAGGACAAAATGCAAAAATCAAGCACAAAAACAAAAAGAAGAAAATGTCTTATCTGTTAGCAGGAGATGCAGACACGACACAGCAGGCTACAAAGGAAACAGGACTCAAGGATTGAGACCAGAACAATTGATCACCGGCAACCCTGATGGGAAGGCGACTCCCTTATATAAGACCAGTCAGTAACACCTGATTCCCACTCCTCACAATCTTCACTGGACAGTCCAGTACCGCTTGTAACCACCAGAGGGAGCCTCTGCTCAGAACTCATTTCAAGTCCATTCACAACAGTGGTCACAGGCTTTTTAATTACAACAGGTTCATCACCCCTCCACAGAGATGTAGATTTTAGTCTGAAGATAGGATTCATATGTTCCCATGCAGACAGACTTTTCTAAGCGAGGATAGGCATTAGTTAGGACCTGATATACGAGAAGAGCCTTGACGTGGCTATCAGGCTCACATAATTTGGCCATCTTATGCGCTAAGACTTCTCAATTTTTCATATTTCTAAGGTAATGATGCAATTCATTTTTCATATTTTTCATATTTCGTGTTTGCAAGCTATAGCGCTACAGTGTGCTACCTTTTTTTCTTGTATGTATATGAGTTGGTGACTCTAGGTTTAGCACCTGTTCACACTGAATCTATGTTTGGATGTGCCGGTCAGTTTTTTGATATGTATTGATTTACCTTCTACCTGAGCACTCCACCTGATGGTCACAGGCTTTTTAATTACAACAGGTTCATCACCCCTCCACAGAGATGTAGATTTTAGTCTGAAGAGAGGATTCATATGTTCCCATGCAGACAGACTTTTCTAAGCGAGGATAGGCATTAGTTAGGACCTGATATACGAGAAGAGCCTTGACGTGGCTATCAGGCTCACATAATTTGGCCATCTTATGCGCTAAGACTTCTCAATTTTTCATATTTCTAAGGTAATGATGCAATTCATTTTTCATATTTTTCATATTTCGTGTTTGCAAGCTATAGCGCTACAGTGTGCTACCTTTTTTTCTTGTATGTATATGAGTTGGTGACTCTAGGTTTAGCACCTGTTCACACTGAATCTATGTTTGGATGTGCCGGTCAGTTTTTTGATATGTATTCATTTACCTTCTACCTGAGCACTCCACCTGGTGGTCACAGGCTTTTTAATTACAACAGGTTCATCACCCCTCCATAGAGATGTAGATTTTAGTCTGAAGAGAGGATTCATATGTTCCCATGCAGACAGACTTTTCTAAGCGAGGATAGGCATTAGTTAGGACCTGATATACGAGAAGAGCCTTGACGTGGCTATCAGGCTCACATAATTTGGCCATCTTATGCGCTAAGACTTCTCAATTTTTCATATTTCTAAGGTAATGATGCAATTCATTTTTCATATTTTTCATATTTCGTGTTTGCAAGCTATAGCGCTACAGTGTGCTACCTTTTTTTCTTGTATGTATATGAGTTGGTGACTCTAGGTTTAGCACCTGTTCACACTGAATCTATGTTTGGATGTGGCGGTCAGTTTTTTGATATGTATTCATTTACCTTCTACCTGAGCACTCCACCTGGTGGTCACAGGCTTTTTAATTACAACAGGTTCATCACCCCTCCATAGAGATGTAGATTTTAGTCTGAAGAGAGGATTCATATGTTCCCATGCAGACAGACTTTTCTAAGCGAGGATAGGCATTAGTTAGGACCTGATATACGAGAAGAGCCTTGACGTGGCTATCAGGCTCACATAATTTGGCCATCTTATGCGCTAAGACTTCTCAATTTTTCATATTTCTAAGGTAATGATGCAATTCATTTTTCATATTTTTCATATTTCGTGTTTGCAAGCTATAGCGCTACAGTGTGCTACCTTTTTTTCTTGTATGTATATGAGTTGGTGACTCTAGGTTTAGCACCTGTTCACACTGAATCTATGTTTGGATGTGCCGGTCAGTTTTTTGATATGTATTGATTTACCTTCTACCTGAGCACTCCACCTGGTGGTCACAGGCTTTTTAATTACAACAGGTTCATCACCCCTCCACAGAGATGTAGATTTTAGTCTGAAGAGAGGATTCATATGTTCCCATGCAGACAGACTTTTCTAAGCGAGGATAGGCATTAGTTAGGACCTGATATACGAGAAGAGCCTTGACGTGGCTATCAGGCTCACATAATTTGGCCATCTTATGCGCTAAGACTTCTCAATTTTTCATATTTCTAAGGTAATGATGCAATTCATTTTTCATATTTTTCATATTTCGTGTTTGCAAGCTATAGCGCTACAGTGTGCTACCTTTATTTCTTGTATGTATATGAGTTGGTGACTCTAGGTTTAGCACCTGTTCACACTGAATCTATGTTTGGATGTGCCGGTCAGTTTTTTGATAAGTATTCATTTACCTTCTACCTGAGCACTCCACCTGGTGGTCACAGGCTTATTAATTACAACAGGTTCATCACCCCTCCACAGAGATGTAGATTTTAGTCTGAAGAGAGGATTCATATGTTCCCATGCAGACAGACTTTTCTAAGCGAGGATAGGCATTAGTTAGGACCTGATATACGAGAAGAGCCTTGACGTGGCTATCAGGCTCACATAATTTGGCCATCTTATGCGCTAAGACTTCTCAATTTTTCATATTTCTAAGGTAATGATGCAATTCATTTTTCATATTTTTCATATTTCGTGTTTGCAAGCTATAGCGCTACAGTGTGCTACCTTTTTTTCTTGTATGTATATGAGTTGGTGACTCTAGGTTTAGCACCTGTTCACACTGAATCTATGTTTGGATGTGCCGGTCAGTTTTTTTATATGTATTGATTTACCTTCTACCTGAGCACTCCACCTGGTGGTCACAGGCTTTTTAATTACAACAGGTTCATCACCCCTCCACAGAGATGTAGATTTTAGTCTGAAGAGAGGATTCATATGTTCCCATGCAGACAGACTTTTCTAAGCGAGGATAGGCATTAGTTAGGACCTGATATACGAGAAGAGCCTTGACGTGGCTATCAGGCTCACATAATTTGGCCATCTTATGCGCTAAGACTTCTCAATTTTTCATATTTCTAAGGTAATGATGCAATTCATTTTTCATATTTTTCATATTTCGTGTTTGCAAGCTATAGCGCTACAGTGTGCTACCTTTTTTTCTTGTATGTATATGAGTTGGTGACTCTAGGTTTAGCACCTGTTCACACTGAATCTATGTTTGGATGTGCCGGTCAGTTTTTTGATAAGTATTCATTTACCTTCTACCTGAGCACTCCACCTGGTGGTCACAGGCTTATTAATTACAACAGGTTCATCACCCCTCCACAGAGATGTAGATTTTAGTCTGAAGAGAGGATTCATATGTTCCCATGCAGACAGACTTTTCTAAGCGAGGATAGGCATTAGTTAGGACCTGATATACGAGAAGAGCCTTGACGTGGCTATCAGGCTCACATAATTTGGCCATCTTATGCGCTAAGACTTCTAAATTTTTCATATTTCTAAGGTAATGATGCAATTCATTTTTCATATTTTTCATATTTCGTGTTTGCAAGCTATAGCGCTACAGTGTGCTACCTTTTTTTCTTGTATGTATATGAGTTGGTGACTCTAGGTTTAGCACCTGTTCACACTGAATCTATGTTTGGATGTGCCGGTCAGTTTTTTGATAAGTATTCATTTACCTTCTACCTGAGCACTCCACCTGGTGGTCACATGCTTATTAATTACAACAGGTTCATCACCCCTCCACAGAGATGTAGATTTTAGTCTGAAGAGAGGATTCATATGTTCCCATGCAGACAGACTTTTCTAAGCGAGGATAGGCATTAGTTAGGACCTGATATACGAGAAGAGCCCTGACGTGGCTATCAGGCTCACATAATTTGGCCATCTTATGCGCTAAGACTTCTAAATTTTTCATATTTCTAAGGTAATGATGCAATTCATTTTTCATATTTTTCATATTTCGTGTTTGCAAGCTATAGCGCTACAGTGTGCTACCTTTTTTTCTTGTATGTATATGAGTTGGTGACTCTAGGTTTAGCACCTGTTCACACTGAATCTATGTTTGGATGTGCCGGTCAGTTTTTTGATATGTATTCATTTACCTTCTACCTGAGCACTCCCCCTGGTGGTCACAGGCTTTTTAATTACAACAGGTTCATCACCCCTCCACAGAGATGTAGATTTTAGTCTGAAGAGAGGATTCATATGTCCCCATGCAGACAGACTTTTCTAAGCGAGGATAGGCATTAGTTAGGACCTGATATACGAGAAGAGCCTTGACGTGGCTATCAGGCTCACATAATTTGGCCATCTTATGCGCTAAGACTTCTCAATTTTTCATATTTCTAAGGTAATGATGCAATTCATTTTTCATATTTTTCATATTTCGTGTTTGCAAGCTATAGCGCTACAGTGTGCTACCTTTTTTTCTTGTATGTATATGAGTTGGTGACTCTAGGTTTAGCACCTGTTTACACTGAATCTATGTTTGGATGTGCCGGTCAGTTTTTGATAAGTATTCATTTACCTTCTACCTGAGCACTCCACCTGGTGGTCACAGGCTTATTAATTACAACAGGTTCATCACCCCTCCACAGAGATGTAGATTTTAGTCTGAAGAGAGGATTCATATGTTCCCATGCAGACAGACTTTTCTAAGCGAGGATAGGCATTAGTTAGGACCTGATATACGAGAAGAGCCTTGACGTGGCTATCAGGCTCACATAATTTGGCCATCTTATGCGCTAAGACTTCTCAATTTTTCATATTTCTAAGGTAATGATGCAATTCATTTTTCATATTTTTCATATTTCTGTTTTGCAAGCTATAGCGCTACAGTGTGCTACCTTTTTTTCTTGTATGTATATGAGTTGGTGACTCTAGGTTTAGCACCTGTTCACACTGAATCTATGTTTGGATGTGCCGGTCAGTTTTTTTATATGTATTGATTTACCTTCTACCTGAGCACTCCACCTGGTGGTCACAGGCTTTTTAATTACAACAGGTTCATCACCCCTCCACAGAGATGTAGATTTTAGTCTGAAGAGAGGATTCATATGTTCCCATGCAGACAGACTTTTCTAAGCGAGGATAGGCATTAGTTAGGACCTGATATACGAGAAGAGCCTTGACGTGGCTATCAGGCTCACATAATTTGGCCATCTTATGCGCTAAGACTTCTCAATTTTTCATATTTCTAAGGTAATGATGCAATTCATTTTTCATATTTTTCATATTTCGTGTTTGCAAGCTATAGCGCTACAGTGTGCTACCTTTTTTTCTTGTATGTATATGAGTTGGTGACTCTAGGTTTAGCACCTGTTCACACTGAATCTATGTTTGGATGTGCCGGTCAGTTTTTTGATAAGTATTCATTTACCTTCTACCTGAGCACTCCACCTGGTGGTCACAGGCTTATTAATTACAACAGGTTCATCACCCCTCCACAGAGATGTAGATTTTAGTCTGAAGAGAGGATTCATATGTTCCCATGCAGACAGACTTTTCTAAGCGAGGATAGGCATTAGTTAGGACCTGATATACGAGAAGAGCCTTGACGTGGCTATCAGGCTCACATAATTTGGCCATCTTATGCGCTAAGACTTCTAAATTTTTCATATTTCTAAGGTAATGATGCAATTCATTTTTCATATTTTTCATATTTCGTGTTTGCAAGCTATAGCGCTACAGTGTGCTACCTTTTTTTCTTGTATGTATATGAGTTGGTGACTCTAGGTTTAGCACCTGTTCACACTGAATCTATGTTTGGATGTGCCGGTCAGTTTTTTGATAAGTATTCATTTACCTTCTACCTGAGCACTCCACCTGGTGGTCACATGCTTATTAATTACAACAGGTTCATCACCCCTCCACAGAGATGTAGATTTTAGTCTGAAGAGAGGATTCATATGTTCCCATGCAGACAGACTTTTCTAAGCGAGGATAGGCATTAGTTAGGACCTGATATACGAGAAGAGCCCTGACGTGGCTATCAGGCTCACATAATTTGGCCATCTTATGCGCTAAGACTTCTAAATTTTTCATATTTCTAAGGTAATGATGCAATTCATTTTTCATATTTTTCATATTTCGTGTTTGCAAGCTATAGCGCTACAGTGTGCTACCTTTTTTTCTTGTATGTATATGAGTTGGTGACTCTAGGTTTAGCACCTGTTCACACTGAATCTATGTTTGGATGTGCCGGTCAGTTTTTTGATATGTATTCATTTACCTTCTACCTGAGCACTCCACCTGGTGGTCACAGGCTTTTTAATTACAACAGGTTCATCACCCCTCCACAGAGATGTAGATTTTAGTCTGAAGAGAGGATTCATATGTCCCCATGCAGACAGACTTTTCTAAGCGAGGATAGGCATTAGTTAGGACCTGATATACGAGAAGAGCCTTGACGTGGCTATCAGGCTCACATAATTTGGCCATCTTATGCGCTAAGACTTCTCAATTTTTCATATTTCTAAGGTAATGATGCAATTCATTTTTCATATTTTTCATATTTCGTGTTTGCAAGCTATAGCGCTACAGTGTGCTACCTTTTTTTCTTGTATGTATATGAGTTGGTGACTCTAGGTTTAGCACCTGTTTACACTGAATCTATGTTTGGATGTGCCGGTCACTTTTTTGATATGTATTCATTTACCTTCTACCTGAGCACTCCACCTGGTGGTCACAGGCTTTTTAATTACAACAGGTTCATCACCCCTCCATAGAGATGTAGATTTTAGTCTGAAGAGAGGATTCATATGTTCCCATGCAGACAGACTTTTCTAAGCGAGGATAGGCATTAGTTAGGACATGATATACGAGAAGAGCCTTGACGTGGCTATCAGGCTCACATAATTTGGCCATCTTATGCGCTAATACTTCTCAATTTTTCATATTTCTAAGGTAATGATGCAATTCATTTTTCATATTTTTCATATTTCGTGTTTGCAAGCTATAGCGCTACAGTGTGCTACCTTTTTTTCTTGTATGTATATGAGTTGGTGACTCTAGGTTTAGCACCTGTTCACACTGAATCTATGTTTGGATGTGCCGGTCAGTTTTTTGATATGTATTCATTTACCTTCTACCTGAGCACTCCACCTGGTGGTCACAGGCTTTTTAATTACAACAGGTTCATCACCCCTCCACAGAGATGTAGATTTTAGTCTGAAGAGAGGATTCATATGTTCCCATGCAGACAGACTTTTCTAAGCGAGGATAGGCATTAGTTAGGACCTGATATACGAGAAGAGCCTTGACGTGGCTATCAGGCTCACATAATTTGGCCATCTTATGCGCTAAGACTTCTCAATTTTTCATATTTCTAAGGTAATGATGCAATTCATTTTTCATATTTTTCATATTTCGTGTTTGCAAGCTATAGCGCTACAGTGTGCTACCTTTTTTTCTTGTATGTATATGAGTTGGTGACTCTAGGTTTAGCACCTGTTCACACTGAATCTATGTTTGGATGTGCCGGTCAGTTTTTTTATATGTATTGATTTACCTTCTACCTGAGCACTCCACCTGGTGGTCACAGGCTTTTTAATTACAACAGGTTCATCACCCCTCCACAGAGATGTAGATTTTAGTCTGAAGAGAGGATTCATATGTTCCCATGCAGACAGACTTTTCTAAGCGAGGATAGGCATTAGTTAGGACCTGATATACGAGAAGAGCCTTGACGTGGCTATCAGGCTCACATAATTTGGCCATCTTATGCGCTAAGACTTCTCAATTTTTCATATTTCTAAGGTAATGATGCAATTCATTTTTCATATTTTTCATATTTCGTGTTTGCAAGCTATAGCGCTACAGTGTGCTACCTTTTTTTCTTGTATGTATATGAGTTGGTGACTCTAGGTTTAGCACCTGTTCACACTGAATCTATGTTTGGATGTGCCGGTCAGTTTTTTGATATATAAACGCTGTTGAGAACTTGTGGGCCATTCTCAAAAGGGAAATTTACGGAGAAGGAAAACAGTACACCTCCCTGAACAGCGTCTGGGAGGCTGTGGTTAGTGCTGCCCAAAAATGTTGTCATCAAGAGGTGAATAAACTGACAAACTCCATGGATGAACAGCTTATGACTAGAGACTAGCGAACCCAAATAGTGATGAGCGAGTATGCTCGTTACTTGACTTGTCTGAGCATGCTCGGGTGTTCTCCGAGTATTTTGGGCGTGTTCGGAGATTTAGTGTGTGTCGCCGCAGCTGCATGATTTGCAGCTGCTAGACAGCCTGAATACATGTGGGGATTGCCTTTTTATTAGGAAATCCCCACATGTATTCAGGCTTTCTAGCAGTCGCAAATCATGCAGCTGCAGCGACACACACTAAATCTCCGAGCATGCCCAAAATACTCAGAGAACACCCGAGCATGCTCGGACAAGTCAAGTAACGAGTATACTTGCTCATCACTAAACCCAAACTGTAAAGTTCAGGGTTCGTACCAGACACCTCCCAGAAGTCTAGTCCCACTAGTGTTTGAAGTTCATGCACACATACAGTAGATATTCACCTAAGAAAGAGAAAACCTTGCTTTAACTTTTTTATATATTCAGAACTATTAACATTTAGAATTGACTGACAGCACTGTAGTTGTTGAATAATAAAATAAATCACCAAAATATAAATTGGCTAATAATTGAGAACATGATGTATGTAACTATGAAGGTGCGCTGGTCTCTTCGTCCTTCACCTTATGTAGCTCAATTGGCAAAGTATTACCTAGTTACAGTACATTGCTAAGGTACATAGCATTCATTATATATATCAAATAATATGACATACAAAAGCACAAAATTGATATCTCTTGAGTCTTTAGCAAAGACATAAGTTAGGTAGGCAGGAGGTATCTTTGGTACAACAGAGTCAACAGTAATTATGTAACGCATGTTTATTAGACTGCCAATATCATAAGTGTAATATATTGTTTGTTAGTAATTATGCAACGTATGTTTATTAGACTGCCTATATCATAAGTGTAATATACTGTTTGTTAGTAATTCTGTAACGTATGTTTATTAGACTGCCAATATCATAAGTGTAATATCCTGTTTGTTACAGAACCTCCTTGTTGCACACCACCCACTAGTAAGATGCCTGACTTTTTTCTGTAAGTCTCTGCTGTCACGTTTCCACCACTCACGTTGTCCTATGGACGTTGTGAATGATAGCTCTGCAGCGCATGGGATCGTGGGCTTGATGAAATATGAGTATTGTGAATGACAGCTCAGTCGACCTATCTGGCTGGGTCTGTGGGATCTCCTCCAGGTATCATCTGTTCTGGGAGATTAAAGGGCTACTTTGCACTCTGACAATGGTCAGACCATTGCCAATTGTAGCTTTTCTCAAGTGGTGTGTGTGTGTTTGCTCTGTCATAAGAGTTGTATTCTGATCTTCGACTTTCCATTTGATTTACCCCCTTTGTCTTGATCCACTACCTTCTTGATACACTTTCCTCGGACTGTGACCTGACAGCAGAGCTGCAGTTTCTTACTAGTTTCTTGCAAATTGCCGCCCCCACTTGAAGACATCCTAGATCCTTTGTGATGGATGCTATAGCAGGTCTGAATGCAGCGCTGGCTCCCTGCTTTTGTCTTGCCGCTGCCATAGCTTCTGTAAAAGAGGACGTCATCAGGGGGTGGTGACACAAGCTTCGCCTCTCAACTTCTAGCCTTGCCCTCAAACAAATCATCAGGGGGCGGCGTTGATGTCTCTTTATATCATTGTTCCCTGCTGATGACTCATTTTAGAGCAGAAATTGAGGCTGTGGGGCGAGTTTGGTGTCACTCACTGCTTCCATCACCGCCCTCTGATGACATATTCATTCACAGAAGCTACGGCAGCTGTGAAGATAGAAGCAGAGTACGGCACTGCACTCAAATCTGCTACAGCATCCATCACCCAGAATCCAGGATGTCTTCAGAGGGGGCAGTGATGCAAGAAACTAGTGAGCAACTGTAGCGCTGCCCCTTGTTGATGTCCTGTTCCAGGACGGGCAGTCGATGCTGCGTTGAATGAGTGCAGCCCCAGCCTCTTGTGAAGTCATGTTTAAGACTCCTATCAAATGGTAGCTAGGGAAAGGTTTAGTGTTATGTTTTGGTAGCTGAGGAGGCAGGAGCAAAAAAACGCATAGGCAGCCTAACACCAGAGAGGTTGGAAACTAATAGGTTGCAGACCCCTAAACTAACAGCACAACTAGAAGCAGCCGTGGGACGTTCCTACGGTGTCCTAGAAGCCTCGTCACAGCCGGAGAGATAGCTATCCCTGAAGATGGAAAGAGAAAAACTAACTGCCCTGGCGTAGACCCCAAAAGAGTAGGAAGTCCCCAAACATACCTCGTATAATGGCGGTTAGACAGGATGAAAATACGAACACAGACAGAAAATAGATTGAGCAAACGCTGGGGCCCAAAACTGTCTAGAAAGGACAGCACAGAAGAGAACACTGTCTGCAACCCAGAAAAACCCTAGGAAAAACTCCAACACCTCTGAATCCAAAAACACTGAGACCACACGGTCTCGACCACCTATATCAGATCTCTGGTGTGGACACATAGCTACCAGCAGTAAAATATCACAAGAACAGAGCAAATGAACAAATACAAAGAACGAACGGAGACCAGCCAAAGCCCCCCAAAGGGGACCCGGCTGAAGACAAAAAGCAATGCAGCAAAAAGCAAGGAATTCAAACCACAGTAAAAAAAACTGAAAGAGACTTATCTGAATGCAAGCAGGAGACAGCAGAAAAGCAAGCTGAATTCCAACCTAGACCAGGAAGAACAATTGATCACCGGCGAGGATCATGGGAGGTCAGCTCACTTATATCAGGCCAGTCAGTACCACCTGACAACCACTCGTCAGCTGCAGGTATAGGACTCTTGGTGTTCCACATAGGTTCAATACCCTCAGCAACCACCAGAAGGAGCTTCAGCTCCGAAGTTGTCTCCAATACGTTCACAACAGTTTAGGGTATTGTGCTATAAATCAAATTACAAAAGTGTTTGGGGTGTAAGGATATATAGAAAATTCATTTTCGGAACGGAACCACCTCTTTAAGATGCAGCAAAATATTTAGTTCATGTCCAAACATGCAAAATTGTGTTAAATTCTTTCTCATTTTGATTGGGGATGGCTATAATTATTTTTGCCACTGCATGGTATGTTTAGTGCAGTGTCAGAATCACTGTATTTTGTAAGTATTTTAGATTACTTACAAAACTACTTTTAAAGGTCTTATATCAAAACCGTACAAATATTTTTTTGATGATCTTTCTGTATATGGAATATTTGATACTGTGTATTCTGAGAAATGTAATACATCACTATCCTAAAAGTAATGTGGAATTATAGATGATGTGGAACATGTTTAAAATTTACAGAATATACATTGATATGAAATCTATGCTCAGATGTCAGTAAGAGAAGTATATCAGGAAATTTTGTCATCAAATCAGAGCTCTTAATTATTTTGGCAGCTATCCACTAGCTTCAGACCGGAAAACTTCACCAACACCACATAAAGTGAGATAAGATAGCTAATATAAGTACAATAAAAGGTAATTGTTGGTTCAGTGGAGCTTAATTCGTATCATAAAACCATCTAGTGACTATGACAGGGAAGCAGTTTCCTGGCATCACCATTATTCATGTTGCTAGCCTAAATTATTGGACTTAAAGGAGAATTTCAGAAAAAAATAATACAGTATCTAAAAATGTGTGTAGATCACAAACTAATATCACAGTAGAAAAAGCTGGAAAAAGAAATTCAATAACCTGTACATAACCGACAGCGGCAGCCACCTATCTTGAGCTACCTCCCAAAGACACCACTGGCAGAGAAAACGTCACTGCTATTCTGTAGTGCCAGCAGTTAAGTGGGCTAATCTAGCACCAATCTAGCACCAAGGGCTGGAATTGCCTTAGAAGTTTTAGGTTATGGATGAGGATGGTTGCTCTCTTGTGGAGTCAGTCTTGATAATGATTTCACCACTAAGCGACTGCAAACGCACTAAGGCCGGGGTCACACTGGCGACAAAAACGGACAAGTGCAATGCGATGAAATATAGCATTGCACTCGGACCAATGTTAATCTATGGAGCAGCTCCCAGCATCCAATTTTTTCTCGGCCGTTTTCCTCGGACCGAGACAATCGCAGCATGCTGCGATTGTCACCGATTATCGGTCGAGAATCGCCAATGCAAGTCTATGGGTGCGATGAAAAATCGGATTACAAACGGACCACACGTGTGACTTGAGATAAAATCTGTGTCCTTTAGAAAAGCCGGCAATTAATCCCCGGCTATACTGTAAAATCACACTGACAGCTTTAATAAAGAGTAGAAAGGATACATTTACCCATATAGAATACATATATATATATATATATATATACATGTTATTGTGACACATATATATATATATATTTATAGTTCATACACTTCTACATAGTATAATAGCCGCTAATTCAATTGCCGGCTTCTGTGAAAATTACAGAACCCGACATGAAATGACACATGGTTTACATACAGTTAACCATGTCATTTCATGTAGTTTGATATATGGTTTTCACTAACAATTACATGAGTGTATGTGTGCAAAATTTCATACATGTAGGGGTTAATTAAATTTGTAAATTCGTTGTAAAAAAATGTGTGGGCACCGTATTTTCTCCACCAGACAGGGAAAGCCAGTGAGTGGGGGCAGATAATAATAGCCTAGGGAGGGTGCATTTTTTTGTGCCCCCCCGGCTACTAACATCTGCCCCCAGCCACTCCAGAAAAGGCACATCTATGATTAGATGCGCCTTTTCTGGCACTTAGCCCGTCTATTCCCATTGCCCTGTAGCGGTGGCTAATGGGTTAATAACGCCACCTTGCTATTGAAAAGTGACTTTAAGCCAGGTTAATAATTGAGAGTTGTCAATTAGATGATCTCCCTGTGTGTAGCAGAGGTGATCGGACAACTGCAGTTTCTATTCTCCCATGGAGACTATTGAAGCATGCAAAAAATAAAAAGAAAATGTTTTTAAAAATATTAAAAAAATAAAAAATAAAAGTTCAAATCACCCCCCTTTCGCCCCTTCAAAATAAAACAATAAAAAAATCAAATATACACATATTTGGTATTGCCACATTCAGAATGGCCCACCCTATCAATAAAAAAATAATTAACCCGATTGCTAAACTGCGTAACCAGAAAAAAATAAAACCCGAGGTCACAAAAAATGGAGATGCTATGGGTATTGGAAAAATGTTGCAATTTTAAACATTTTTTTTAACTAACTTTGAAAATTTCCTTCGCCACTTAAATATTAAGAACCTAGAGATGTTTGTTTTCTATGTACTCGTAATGACCTGGAGAATCATAATGGCAGGTCAGTTTTAGCATTTAGTGTACATGGCAAAAAAAAAAAAACAACTGTTGGATTGCACTTTTTTGCAATTTCACCATACTTGGATTTTTTTCCTGTTTTCTAGTACATGATATGTTAAAACCAATGGTGTTGTTCAAAAGCACAACTCGTCCCGCAAAAAACAAGCCCTCACATGGCCATTTTGACTAAAAAATAAAAAAGTTATTGCTCTGGGAAGAAGGGGAGCAAAAAATGAAAATGCAAAAACAAAAATACCTCTGGTCGTTAAGGGGTTAACATAAGGATGACAAAGGTTCAAACATAAATAAAATGCATGTCAGAAATCGCATACAGGTTATATTAAAAATGTAGCAAGCACGTTCCAAGTAATGGATAAAGTTCATAAAGTGTATCAGCAAGATGGTTACAAAGATTAAGGATTTTACATATAGACATGGTGATGCCAATATAACTTCACTGGGAGAGACACAAGTAGGGGATGCAGAAGCACCTTGACGCGTGTTTCTCTGTACTGGGCTTCATCAGGAGGCAACATGGTGCTTTATAACTCTGCTATGACCATAATCTCTATTCATATCCTGATGTACATGTCCTTTTAGCAGATTTTTTGCAACATATTTGTATTGTCTATGACTATTTAATTAGCTGTTTATTTCATTACCTTGGTTCCCCCTTTTTTATGACTTTCTATATTTAGCTATAACCTCATTACACTGATACCATCATTATTAGATAGACATTTATTTATTTAGCAGAACCCCCAAAAAGAAATAGGAAGCCCCAAACATGTAATGGCGGTTAGACAAGAAGAATATACGAACACAGACAGAAAATAGAATGAGCAAACGCTGGGGCCCAATTCTGTCTAGATAGAAAAGTATAGGAAAGAATTCTGACTGCAACCCAAAAAAACCCTGACAAAAATACCAACACTTCTGATTAACAAAAAACCTGAGATCACACGATCTCTACCACCTTAATCAGATCTCTGGTGTAACACACAGCAATTCAGCAAATAAAAGTGCCACAGGAACAGAGCAAAAGTGCAAACACAAACTGAGCACAATTGCAGCGCCAGGCCCCAAAAGGGGACCAGGCTGAAGTCTACTGCTAAGCATCAAACCAGCAAGGAAAATCCAACCAGAGGAAAAAAAACAGCAAATCACTTATCTGAATGGAAGCAGGAATGCAAGCTGAGCTCCAAGCAAGACCTGGAAGAACAATTGATTACCGGCAAGGCTGATGGGAGTTCAGGTCACTTATATCAGACCATTCAGACCCAGCTGAAGGCCATTCAGCAATTGATTCATTACCCTCAGCAACCACCGGAGGGAGCCCCAGCTCAGAAGTCGCCTCCAGAGTGTTCACAACACAACCCTCTTCCCCCACTCTTGACACACTGATAGCAACACCACAGAAGAAATGCTAGCACAGGCTACCAGTATCCATTGTTTCAGATGCTGCACATGGATCGCCCGCCAGGGCAGTGAGAAACTCGGTACCACGCCGGTGTCTTAAAGAGATGTGTCACGGCAGCAGTAACCCGGTCCATGGCATTGGGCATCCAATAAAAGGGGAATATTTAAAGGGAATGATAGAGTTTGTAGTAAAGTGTTCGTGACGCCACCTGTGGCTTCTGGTCAGAGGTGACCAGCGCTGCAGTGCAGATCCTCTGAGACTGGTGGTGATGCAGCAGAGTTGGAACAGCTTCCCACAGGTGAAGCTGGTTGTCTCAGGGCAGAAAGATGTTGTAGAGAGTAATGGTGCTGGGAGATGTAGCAGAGTGGAGTGTGTGCTGCATGAAGATCTTGAGGAGACAGTCAGATGCAGTTTCCAAGGCTTTACTCACAGTTCAGGTGCATGCAGTACAGGTGCCCACTTGGTGCCAAGTCCTCCAGGTATGGAGTCCAGCCAACTCCCAGGTAGATGGAGAACACCAGTCCAAAGCTCCCTGTCAGTATATGCCTTCCCTGGCCATCTCACTGTGCTGATTCCCACTCCTTCTTCCTTCCCAGCAGCTCACAAAGCAGTCTCCCAGTCTGGTAGCTGCGAATCCTGTAGGACAACGTGACCCAGGCGTTTCCTTGATTCTATATAGCTTTCCTTCCCGGAGAAGATGCTTTTGGTTGTGGCTGTGACCCCTAAAGTTGTCACAGCTGTCGGCCTGCTAGCTGAGTCTTAAAGTTCTCCACTAGGCTAGGGGCCGAGTCCCTTCTGTGACCTGGATTCTCCCAGCTGACGTCCGTCAGCCTGGAACGAGCCCCACGGGTGGCCTTCTGCTCAGCCGTGTCTCTGAGAAATCCCTTTTCCCTACAGGGAACCTTCTTTCTGTCTTTCTCTCTGTGAGCAGCTCCTCAGGAACTGGAACCTGCTGCATGGTTCTATCTCTTTCCCCTCTTCCCTAAGGGAGAGCTGCCTACAAGCATCTGTCCTCTTCCTCCCCGAAGGGAAGACTCTCTCTTGCTTCCCTCTAACTCCTGCTCTGACCCACAAGCTCCACCCACCATCTAACACCCTTTCCTAGCAGCAGACATGTTAGTGGAACTCAGCTAGTGTGTGTGATGGATGCAGTGCTGCCAGAGCCAGGTTTAGTGTCTCCATCTTTCCTGAAAAGTGGGATACCACATCTCTGGCTGAGATGCAGTACCTCTGTGGCGACTGGACCCTCAGGGGCGCACACACATCTCGTATCTTCACAGCATAGACAATTGCCTTCAGATGACCCCAAAGATAAAAGTCTAATGGAGTTAAATTGGGAGACCTTGGTGGCCATTCAACTGGCCCACGACGACCAATCCACTTTCTAGGAAATTGAAGATGGCACGTTCCCTGAGTTTTTTCAGCAAGATTGTGCACCACCACATTATGGATGTCAGGTCCGAGCATTCCTACTTGAACAGTTTCCTGGAGAGTGGATTGGTTGTCATGAACCAGTTGAATGCCAATCAAGGTCTCCCGATCTGACCCCATTAGACTTTTATCTTTGGTGTCAGCTGAAGGCAATTGTCTTTGTTGTGAAGATACAAGATCTGCAGCATCTGAAACAATGGATACTGGTAGCCTGTGCTAGCATTTCTTCTGCGGTGTTGCTATCAGTCTGTCAAGAGTGAGAGAAGAGGGTTGCATTGACAATACAACACAATGGGCAGCACTTTGAACACATTTTATAAGTGGTCATAAACTTGTAAATAACTCATAAAAGAATAAAGTTACGCTAAAACGAAGCACACCATTGTTTTTCTTGTGAAATTCTCAATAAGACTGCTGTGTCACATGACCTTCTTCCCATTGAAAAAAATAAAGTTGGATCCAAAATGGCCGACTTCAAAATGGTCACCACTAGAGTTGAGCGAAACAGGTCGGTCATATTCAAAAAAACACCGACTTTCGCTAAAGTCGGGTTTCGCCGAGCGAAATCCGACCATAGCGTGAGGTCGGCCATGCGTTCGGTGATCCGAGCGCCAAAGTCGGCTTTCCCATAATGCTTGCAGGCACCTTTTCTCAGCCAATGAGCAAGGAAGCACACTGTGGGCAACGGGATGACATGCGCAGCGGCCACCACCATCTTAGAGAAGGGCATTGCAGTGATTGGCTTGCTTTGTGTCATGTCACAGTGCCTATAAAAGCCCTCACCGCTGACTGCCATTTTACTTCTGCCGATCTTAGCGTAGGGAGAGGTTGCTGCCACTGTTTCTCAGTAGGGAGAGCGTTAGGCTGGAAAAAAAACTTATTCTGTGCTTGTGCTGATAGCGATTAGCTGTACAGTTAGTGTGCAGTGACAGGGGAGGATTTTGTTGTGTGCAGCAGCGCTGGTTATTAGGCTGACTGCCAGTGACAGGGGAGGAATTTCTTGTGTGCAGCAGCAGAGCTGATTATTAGGCTGCCTGCCAGTGAGAGGGGAGGAATTTCTTGTGTGCAGCAGCAGAGCTGATTATTAGGCTGCCTGCCAGCGACAGGGGAGGAATTTCTTGTGTGCAGTAGCTGAGCTGATTATTAGGCTGCCTGCTAGCTGTATTGCTGTGTGTACACTGCTGTTCAGAGTGCTTTTTAACACAGCACCTACACAGCACTAATACTTTTATTCTTTTTTTCTGCACAGTTACCGAGCGTTCATTTTTCCCCACACCATATAGAGCTGTACGCTCCTCACACACTACCGTGTACCGGCTGGTATCACGGACAAATACATGCTGACTATCTGTGTGTGACCCTGGAAATATATACGGATGTGATGAAGGAACAGCCACCATCTTGGATATTGGCCTGTCCCAGCTGCCATTTTGTCTGAATTCACAGAGCCACAGGCAGCTAACTGCTCCAAAACCCCATGGCCTGTAGGCACATAAGACAACAGGGTTTAGTCTCCACTGTGAATAACAAGGTCTTTATTATGCTAAGTAGATTAGGCCCAAAACAGGATTTACTGCTCCAATGTTGAATAGCAAAGTCTGTTAGTATGATAATGAGATAAGGCCAAAACAAGACTTCAAAGCTTTAGTCTGGAGCTATGGTAGCATGGGGCCTGGAGATGCCTGGGGCTTCAATTAGATTATACCTGTCTGCTAGACACTGAAAACACATCCATTGTGTCTCCCAGCCACTACAACTCCGTTCTAGGATTATGAATTATGAGCACATCTTTCTAGGTACAGACTCATAAAAAATATCTGTGTGATCCTGCGGGCCTCGGGCAACCGACAGTACGACTCCCAAGTCGGTGATGGCTCGGGGACCTGAGATATAGAGATTGGGTCACCGTGGAGGGCCAAATGGGCCATATTTGATCTCCATGCGACAGGCAAAACAAACTGCATCCACTGGTACCTGTTGTGTCCTGATCCGATTGTCCTGGAAAAAGTTAACCCCTTTCTTAGATATTGGGAATAAATTCTGCAGGGAGCTAAGGGTGGAGATTATTAGCCCACCCTCTGACACCGAGGGGAGGGACCTAGCAGGTTTAAGAACTGTGAGCGGATGGCAGACTCCATGTAATGTAAGGAGTACAGTTCATATAGTGTCTTGTGCTTGGGTGCGATGAAAACACAGGAGTCACAGGTTTGATATAGAAGGTCTTGTATTACTTCATACAAGTGGCAATAATAGTCACACAGTTTGCAGATACAAAAGCAGGAGACACAGCAGGCCAGAGTAACTTAAGCTCAGCAATCTCTCTCCACAACAGGTTCAGGATCTCTTCTCTGTTACCATAAGTCCATGCAAACGTGGATTTATCAAATAGCAAGGTTCCAAAGTCCACGAGTGTTCCAAAGTTCCACAATAGGAAATAACTGGAGTACAAGGTCCAAGGCTTCCAGGAGTCAGGTCACAGGTTCACTGCAGGCTTGATTCTGAAGCACTGATTGCTCAGCTGTGGCTGCTTAAGAAGCAAGAGGGAGAGAATCAGGGCGGGAACATGCAAGCTGGAAACTCCATATTGACTGAGGGCAAGACAACTGCAGCAAGACAGAAAGTAAAATGGCTGACGGAAAAACTGAGTTTCAGGAACATGTACACAGAACCTTACATTACTCCCCCCTTAGGGACAACCTCCGGATGACCTCAGACCAGGCTTGAGTGGGTACCTCTGATGAAACTGACGGAGCAAGCGAGGAGCATTAACGTTATTGACTGGTTCCCATGAGTTGTCCTCCACTGGGTAGCCCTGCCATTTAATCAAATATTGTAACTGATTTCTATACAACCTGGAATCTAGAATCCTTTCCACCACAAATTCTTCCTGACCATCGACTAGCACTGGGTCAGGGCAAGGAGAAGAACGTCCAGGAAACGTATTGGGTGTCGCAGCCTTTAGTAGAGATACATGAAAGACAGGGTGGATTCTCATAGTTCTAGGCAGTTGAAGACGACAAGCGACAGCACTTATAATTTTACTGATTTTATAAGGTCCAATGTATTTATGTCCCAACTTAGATGATGGAATTCTTAACTTAAGATTTCTGGTTGACAGCCAGACCAGGTCTCCTACCTTGAAAGCTGGTGCAGGTTTATGAAATTTATCTGCGGCTTTCTTGTACCTTTCCTGAGCCAATTCCAGATTTCCCTTTAGAAGATCCATATTCTTTTGTAAAGACGTGATTCTTTCAGCCACTGCTGGCAAAGGCGTTTCTATGGGAAATCGAGGAAGAATATTAGGATGATAACCTAAATTGGAGAAAAAAGGAGACTGCTTAGTGGAGGCGCTCTGAGAGTTGTTATAAGAGAACTCAGCCAGTGGAAGTAGATCCACCCAATCATCCTGTAGGTGGCAGATAAAGCAGTGAAGATACTGCTCCAGGGTCTGATTGGTTCGTTCCGTCTGTCCATTAGTCTGAGGATGAAAAGCAGAAGAAAGGTTCACTTTAATGTCCAATGCTGCACAGAAATTTTGCCAAAACCTTGAAGTGAATTGCACCCCTCGATCCGAAATAACCTCATCTGGTACTCCATGTAAACGAAACACATTTTTAATCATCAAATCTGATGTCTGTCTTGCAGTGGGTAAGCCGACACAAGGGATAAAATGAGCTGCTTTTGTTAAACGATCAACCACCACTAGAATGGTGTTCTTCCCTTGAAAGGTTGGTAACTCCACAATGAAGTCCATAGAAATGGATCCCCATGGGCGGGACGGGGTGGGAAGGGGTTGCAACAGACCAGTTGGTGAGGAGCGAGGTGTTTTGCATCTTGCACAGACTTCACATGAAGTGACATAGTTTAAAACATCCTTCCTGCAAGTGGGCCACCAAAAGAAACGAGAAAGAAATTCCTGTGTCTTTAGAATTCCTCTATGCCCAGCTATCTTGGAATCGTGAATGAGTTGCAATACTCTTAATCTGACTGTTTCAGGAATATACAGACGTTGTCCCTGAATCCACACACCATTCTTAAAGACAAGACTTACGTCCCTTGGGGGTTGTGCCAAAAAGGAATCCGCATGGTATGCTTCCTTGATGTCCTTAAGTAGGTCTTGATTATGAATCACTCCCAGGAATCTAGAGTCAGGAAGAATAGTCTTAGGAGGAGTAAGTGGACGTGTCTCTGCTGAATAAATCCTAGAGAGTGCATCAGCCTTTCCATTGCGCGATCCTGGTCTATAAGAAATGATAAAATTAAATTGGTTTAAGAAAAGATTCCAGCGAGCCTGGCGAGGAGTCAGGCACTTAGCCGACCTGATAAATTCAAGGTTACGATGGTCTGTCAGGACGACTATTTGCTGTGCAGCTCCCTGAAGAAGGTGTCTCCATTCTTTGAAGGCGGCAATAATGGCCAACAACTCTCTATTGCCCACATCGTAGTTCCTCTCAGCCGAAGACAACTGCTGGGAAAAGAAGGCACAGGGATGCAAGACATTCTTCTCACCTGTTCTCTGAGAGAGTATAGCTCCAACGGCACAGTCTGAAGCATCCACCTCTATTATGAAGGCAAGTTCGGGGTTGGGATGTACTAAGATAGGTGCAGTGGTAAATTTATCTTTTAGACGGGAAAATGCTTCCTGGGCTTGGGGAGTCCAGGAGAACCTAGACTCTTTCCGGGTAAGTTGGGTGATAGGTGACACTACCTCAGAGAAATTCCTAATGAAACGTCTATAGAAGTTGGCAAACCCGATGAAGCGCTGCACCTCCTTCACATTTCTAGGACTTGGCCAATCCTTGATGGCTTGGGTCTTGCTTCCATCCATACTAATTCCTTGTGTAGACAGTACATACCCCAGAAATTGAATTTCGGTCCTATGGAATTCACACTTTTCAAGTTTGATGTAAAGATGATTTTGTCTTAGACGTTCCAAGACCATTCTCACATGTCCATGATGTTCCTCTGTGGAGTTAGAAAAAATTAGAATATCATCCAAATAAATCACCACGAATGTATCTAGGAGATCCCTGAAGATGTCATTCACCAAGTGTTGGAAAGTGGCTGGGGCGGTACTCAGACCAAAAGGCATAACTAGATATTCAAAGTGTCCATAGCGTGACCTGAATGCAGTCTTCCATTCATCCCCAGGTCTAATACGGACTAAGTTATAGGCCCCACGGAGATCTAGTTTAGAGAAAATTTTGGCATGTCGCACTCTCTCCAATAACTCAGGGATTAAAGGCAATGGATAACGGTTTCTAATAGTAACCTTATTGAGTTCCCTATAGTCTACGCAGGGTCTCAGAGATCCATCTTTCTTCTTTACAAAGAAGATGGGTGCACCTGCAGGAGATGAAGAGGGGTATATGAAGCCCTTGGCTAGATTTTCATCTATGTAATCCTTTAAAGCCTTTAGCTCGGGCCCCGCCAGGGGTAGATCTTACCAAAAGGTATCTCTGCTCCAGGCAATAATTCAATTGGACAATCATATGGACGGTGAGGGGGAAGCTGGTCAGCGTTCTTCTTGTCACATAAATCCACATAGTCCTGGTATACAGCTGGTAATTCAGGGACTGACATGGTTCCTTTAGGAACAGAGCAAGCTGAAACTTTTGGACTCATCTGTTTCTCTGGAAAGTGTAATTCCTTGGTCTCCCAGTTAATGGTAGGATTCTGCGCCTGCAGCCATGGTAGCCCTAGAATAATGGGAAAGTGGGGAGAAGAGATAAGCATGAAAGACATTTTCTCCTGATGATCTTTACCCATAAGGACCCTCAAAGGCTCTGTTTCTTGATCCACTGGTCCAGAAGTCAGTAGAGAGCCATCCACAGTCTCCATCCGTACTGGAGTAGCCTTCTTCACTGAACGTATCCCCTGTTTCAGAGCAAAGGAGACATCCATAAAGTTTCCACTTGCCCCTGAGTCGATCATAGCAGAGCTAGACACCCAAGCTGAGTCAACCCAGAGTTTGATGGAAAGAAAGCAATGAGAATTGTTTTTCTTACAACTCAGCTGGGACACCGCTGAGGAAACTTGAAAAATTGCAGCGTTTACACAGTCAACGTCCTCAGAAGTAACGGAGTTTAAGTCCGAGAAATCAAGATCTGTTGCTGCAGATCTCTCTGGAGCCTGAGGCTCGGACCTGACAGATCCCCTCTCGCAACACTCACAGTGAATGAGTGCTGCAGTAGTCTTACGAGAACGGCTGGGGCAGTTTATAATGAAGTGCCCTGACTTACCACAATAGAAACATAGATTCTCCTTAAAACGATGTTCCTTGCGTGCATCACTAACCCGTCGTTGTAAAGAGTCTACCTGCATGGGTTCAGGTTCAGGTTCCCGTGTGATCCTACTCAAAGGTTCCTTAGCTGGAGAGGAAGGTAGGAAAAGGTTAGTGCGATTGCTTTCGAACCATCTCTCTTGCCTGCGTTCAGTCAGACGAGTATCAATACGGATGCAGTAGTTAATAAAGTCACCTAACGCAGTGGGAGGGTCGGCACGAGCAAGTTCATCCTTAATCAGTGGAGATAACCCTTTTCGAAAAATAGATTTTTTGGCGGAACTGTCCCAGGTGGTATCAAGGGCCCATCTCCTGAAATCCAAGGCATATTCAGCTACCGAGTGCTTACCTTGGCGCAAAGCTAACATGGCTGCTTCAGCTGTTGCACCTCGATTGGGGTCATCAAACACCTGTCCCATGGCTGAAATGAAAACATCAAGATGATCCAAACATTCATCCTCAGTCTCAATCAGAGGGTTTGCCCACATCAAAGCCTTGTTGGTAAGCAACATAATTATAGTAAGCACTTTAGATCGTTCAGTGGGAAATTGTGAAGCATGTGCAGAAAAAAAAAGATTGCATTGATTAATAAATCCCCTGAATTTCTCACGTTCACCGCCAAAACGAAAAGGGGGCAACTTGGGAATCCCAGAACTCGGGGCTACGGCAGGAGCCTGGACTCGCTCCTCTAGAACCTCAATCCTGGCTCGCAAATCCTGGGCAGTCTGTCCAAACACTTGCAAATTGTGATTAGTGAGGTCCTGTAGGTTTGTAAAACGGGTTTTTATAGTCTGCAAATCTGCAAGGATATTATCAGTCGCTCCGCAAAGTTCCTTTATGCGGGCCTCCATTTTCCAGATCTTTTAAGACAGCAGTACTGGAAGGAGAGGAGAAGAAAAAAAAAAAAAAAAAACAATAGTGTTTACCTGTGGTAACACTGCAGAGAAAAAAAAAAATTAAGGGAACTGCTCACCTGGAATGGTTGTGAGAAGTCACAACCACTATCATCACAGAAAGTTCAACCGGACATCTGATATCCACAGTTACAGCAGACACAAAAGAGGAAAGAGAAAAAAAAAACAATAGTGTTTACCTGTGGTAACACTGCAGAAAAAAAAAAAACTTAAGGGAATTGCTCACCTGGAATGGTTGTGAGAAGTCACAACTAGTGTTGAGCATTCCGATACCGCAAGTATCGGGTATCGGCCGATATTCGCGTTATCGGAATTCCGATACTTAATTCCGATACTTTTTCAATATCGTATACCGGAATCGGAAGTTCCCATAATTCTTTGAGAGGCAATGTGATGTTAGTCAGCCAATGATGAATCTTATGAAGTGTGGGCACATCCTGTAATGCTGCGGTCATCTTAACTAATGGCATGGCTGTGATTGGCTGCTGAAATGATGTCAGAATGCACTATAAAAGGCGCCGCAGCCATTTTAGCGTCACTGTGCTGTGAACTGAGTTAGGGACAGAACGCTACTCTGCTCACTCTGAGGGACAGTTAGATATAGCGATTTTGTGTACTACTGTGCTTTAGGCAGGCTAGTTTACCAACCGCTGTGTAAAGCTTCATTTTGCCAGTGTTGTTTTAACAGCTCTGTGCAAGGTGTGTGTGTGACAGTGCAGGTGACGCTGTAGTTTGCTCTGCATCCACCGCTGTTTGTAGGCATCTGCACGTGTCACTGACTCTTTTTTTTTTTTATTTTATTTTGTGGAATTGGTGCAGCTCCATTATATTAGAAAAAAATCAAATCTATTAGTGTGACGTGCTTCCATCCGTATACAATACATTGGTTGCAAACACTATAGAAGTACACAAAGGGGCCTTTAACAGCTACTGAACAGTTGTGTTTCAGTGTTCACTGTAGTCTGTGAGCTTTTCATTTTGTGAGTGCAGATTACGCTCCAGTTAGTTCTTCAACCACTGCCGGTTGTAGTCTGCTGAGCGTGTGTCACTGCCTCATCCTTTATATTTTTCTCTAATTGGTGCTGCTCCATTTTAGTGGAAAAAAATCTAATCTATTAGTGTGACGCGCTTCCATCCGTATACAATACATTGGTTGCAAACACTATAGAAGTACACAAAGGGGCCTTTAACAGCTACTGAACAGTTGTGTTTCAGTGTTCACTGTAGTCTGTGAGCTTTTCATTTTGTGAGTGCAGATTACGCTCCAGTTTGTTCTTCAACCACTGCCGGTTGTAGTCTGCTGAGCGTGTGTCACTGCCTCATCCTTCACATTTTTCTCTAATTGGTGCTGCTCCATTTTAGTGGAAAAAAATCTAATCTATTAGTGTGACGCGCTTCCATCCGTATACAATACATTGGTTGCAAACACTATAGAAGTACACAAAGGGGCCTTTAACAGCTACTGAACAGTTGTGTTTCAGTGTTCACTGTAGTCTGTGAGCTTTTCATTTTGTGAGTGCAGATTACGCTCCAGTTTGTTCTTCAACCACTGCCGGTTGTAGTCTGCTGAGCGTGTGTCACTGCCTCATCCTTCACATTTTTCTCTAATTGGTGCTGCTCCATTTTAGTGGAAAAAAATCTAATCTATTAGTGTGACGCGCTTCCATCCGTATACAATACATTGGTTGCAAACACTATAGAAGTACACAAAGGGGCCTTTAACAGCTACTGAACAGTTGTGTTTCAGTGTTCACTGTAGTCTGTGAGCTTTTCATTTTGTGAGTGCAGATTACGCTCCAGTTTGTTCTTCAACCACTGCCGGTTGTAGTCTGCTGAGCGTGTGTCACTGCCTCATCCTTCACATTTTTCTCTAATTGGTGCTGCTCCATTTTAGTGGAAAAAAATCTAATCTATTAGTGTGACGCGCTTCCATCCGTATACAATACATTGGTTGCAAACACTATAGAAGTACACAAAGGGGCCTTTAACAGCTACTGAACAGTTGTGTTTCAGTGTTCACTGTAGTCTGTGAGCTTTTCATTTTGTGAGTGCAGATTACGCTCCAGTTTGTTCTTCAACCACTGCCGGTTGTAGTCTGCTGAGCATGTGTCACTGCCTCATCCTTCACATTTTTCTCTAATTGGTGCTGCTCCATTTTAGTGGGAAAAAATCTAATCTATTAGTGTGACGCGCTTCCATCCGTATACAATACATTGGTTGCAAACACTATAGAAGTACACAAAGGGGCCTTTAACAGCTACTGAACAGTTGTGTTTCAGTGTTCACTGTAGTCTGTGAGCTTTTCATTTTGTGAGTGCAGATTACGCTCCAGTTTGTTCTTCTACCACTGCCGGTTGTAGTCTGCTGAGCGTGTGTCACTGCCTCATCCTTCACATTTTTCTCTAATTGGTGCTGCTCCATTTTAGTGGAAAAAAATCTAATCTATTAGTGTGACGCGCTTCCATCCGTATACAATACATTGGTTGCAAACACTATAGAAGTACACAAAGGGGCCTTTAACAGCTACTGAACAGTTGTGTTTAAGTGTTCACTGTAGTCTGTGAGCTTTTCATTTTGTGAGTGCAGATTACGCTCCAGTTTGTTCTTCAACCACTGCCGGTTGTAGTCTGCTGAGCGTGTGTCACTGCCTCATCCTTCACATTTTTCTCTAATTGGTGCTGCTCCATTTTAGTGGAAAAAAATCTAATCTATTAGTGTGACGCGCTTCCATCCGTATACAATACATTGGTTGCAAACACTATAGAAGTACACAAAGGGGCCTTTAACAGCTACTGAACAGTTGTCTGCAGGGTTCACTGTAGTCTGTGAGGAATAACCACACTTAGGCCTTATAACTTTTCTGACTTTCTTTATCAATCTACCACGATGAAGAAGTCAGTGAGTAAGGCACGTGGTCGTGGTCGAGGCCGTGGATTTGCAGCAGGGAGAGGACGTGGGGATTCTGTGGCTGCTGCCGCACCCAGTGACACAGCATCCACCAGTTTTCCCCGTGAGCGTTCCTTTATGCGCACTTTTGTAGGAGCTCAGCGTACCCCCCTGCTGCGTGAAGAACAAATTGAAGCCGTTGTTGGTTGGATGGCAGCCAATGCATCGACTTCAATAGCTTCCACCTCCTCTCAGGACCACAGCACTGTTGAACAACCATCAGTCTCTTCACCGCCTGCCAAATTGCCCAGGCAGTCAGAGAGCTCTGTACAGGAGCCAGCTGAGTCTCTGCTTCTGTTCTCAGAATCTGTTGGCTTGCAAACAGGGGCCCAGCCAAGCAGCATTCTGGAATGTGAAGAAGAGGCAGTATGCAGTGATGCGCAACAGCTGTGTCTCTCTGAATCTGAAGAGGCGGGTGAGCCAGTGCCGATGGTCAGCACACCGCAGAACGCATCTGATGATGATGAGACTCAGTTGGCAGTTTCTGTTGAGCATGGTGCTGGCCAGACCACCCAACAACAGCAGGTGTTGGAAGAGGGTAGTGGTGGAGATGATGAAGTCCAAGACCCAACATGGCGTGAGGAACAGGAAGGTGGTGGGAGCAGCTCTGAGGAAGAGATTGCCCCAACGGTCCAAACAGTAGGGAGAGGTAGGCTGCAGACTCGCTTGCCTGTAGCCTCCAGTTTGGCACCCGTTCGGAGCAGTTCTCTTACAACAGCCAAACCGGGCGCTCCCAGGACTTGCTCTGCGTGGTCCTTTTTTGATACAGTTGCAGATGATATTTGCTATGTCAAATGCAAGCTGTGTAATCAAAAAATTAAAAGAGGTAAAAGTGTCAGTAACCTTAATACAACAAATATGTGGAAACATGTGCGGTCAAAGCACTTTGTTGAGTTACAAAGACACACTGGAGATGTAGGCCAACCTACAGCAGCACCTACATCTTCAGCTCGTGTTGGAGCCTCTTCCTCCAGTTCACACACAGCTGGTTCGGCTTCCTCAAAGGATCGCCATGGAAGAACCTCTGTCACTGTTGTCCAGAGACACAGTGTTATTCCACCACAGCTGCAAGTTCCCTGTCATCCTCACACACCCAGGCCACAAAACAGCCATCGGTAGCACAGGCATGGGATAAAAGACGGCCATACTCGGCAAACCATCCACGAGCACAGGCTCTGAATGCTGGCATTGCAAAACTCCTGTCCCTTGAAATGCTGTCATTCAGACTGGTGGAGACTGACAGTTTCCGTGAATTAATGGCATTGGCAGTCCCACAATACAATGTGCCCAGCCGATTTTATTTCAGCAGGCAAGCCGTCCCTGGTCTGCAAAAGCATGTTGAGGCAAAAATTAAACATGCGCTACTAAACGCCGTCAGTAGCAAGGTCCACCTGACCACCGATGCGTGGACCAGTACCCATGGCCAGGGACGATACCTTTCACTCACTGCCCATTGGGTGAATGTTGTGGAGCCGGGTACAGATCTTGCGAGTGGCGCTGTACGTGTTCTGCCAACTCCAAGGATTGCCGGAATCAAGTCTGTCCACATTGACTCCTCCTCCTACTCCAGTTCCTCAGAATCATCGCTGCAGGAGCCGTCACGGTCTACCTCCACATGGACCCGTGGACGCTTACCTGATGCGACCGATATGAGCACAGCCGTGGCCAAACGGCAACAGGCCGTTCTGAAATTAATTCCCATGGGGAATCGAAGCCACACAGCGCAGGAGCTCTGGAATGCCATCAAGCAGGAGAGTGACGTGTGGTTTTTGCCAGCGAATCTCCAGCCAGGCTTGGTAGTGTGTGACAATGGCCGAAATCTGGTGGCAGCTCTGGGCCTTGGCAAACTCACTCACATACCATGTCTGGCACATGTGCTCAACTTGGTCGTGCAGAGTTTTTTGAGGGACTATCCGGATCTTGATGCACTGCTGCACAAGGTCCGCCTAGAGTGCGCTCACTTGCGACGTTCCAGCATGGCCAGATCGCGCATTGCAGCTCTGCAACGCAGATTGCGCCTTCCTGAACATCGCATCATATGTGACGTATCCACCAGGTGGAATTCAACGTTACATATGTTGGAGCGGTTGTGTGAGCAGCAGCCAGCAGTTATGGAGTATCAGCTGCATCAGGCGCAATCAACACGCAATTTGCGCCGTCCACACTTCACCATTAATGAGTGGGCCACTATGAAGGACATGTGCCACGTTTTGCGTGCGTTTGATGAGTCAACGCGGATGGCGAGTGCAGATGATGCACTAGTCAGCCTGACTGTCCCCCTTATCTGCCTGCTTCAAAAAACACTGCAAGCAATAAGGGATGAGGTTTTGGAAGAGGTGGAGGATGAGGAGTCACAAATTCCATCACCTTCTGGAAAGTCAGCGCAACGTGGTTCCTCACAAAGGGCTGGGCAGGGCTCACTTTGTGAGGAGGATGAGGAGGAGGAGTCAATGGAGGAGGAAGACATCGCTCCAGAGGGAGGTACACAACGCTCTAGTCAGTATGTAGAGCGAGGGTGGGGTGATGCAGAGCAGGCAGAGATAACGCCTCTTGCAGAGGACAGCGTTTCTTTGCCAGTTGGGAGTCTGCAGCACATGGTTGATTTCATGCTGCAGTGCCTAAGAAACGACCGCCGCATTGCCCACATTCTCACGACGTCTGATTATTGGGTGTACACCCTCCTAGACCCTCGCTACCGGGACAACGTCAAAAGCCTCATCACACCGTTGAACCGGGAGCGTAAAATGCGTGAGTACCAAGACACACTGGTGCAATCCCTAATGTTCTACCTTACTGCCGAGAGCACTGCTGCTGCTACTGCTTTACAAAGCAGCTCTGTGCGTCGAGGCAGTGTAGAGAGCTCTGCAACAAGAGGGAGCACACGCAGTGCCTCTGCACAGGAAAAGACCAGTATGTTAAAAATGTGGCAAAGTTTTGTGGCAGCGCCACAAATGTCTACACCATCCGAGAGGGCTCCAGTCAGCGGGAGGCAACGTATCCGTCAGATGGTGACAGACTACTTGGCATTGCCTCTCAGTGTACTCCCAGATGGCTCTTCCCCATTCAAGTTTTGGGTCTCTAAGCTGGATACATGGCCAGAGCTTAGCCAGTATGCATTGGAGGTGTTGGCTTGCCCTGCTGCCAGTGTATTATCGGAGCGCGTCTTTAGTGCTGCAGGTGGTGTACTAACAGACCGTCGCATGCGACTATCCTCCGATAATGTAGACCGGCTTACTTTTCTGAAAATGAACAAGGCATGGATCTCGCCAGAATTTGTCTGTCCGTTTTCAGATTAAATAACTGTTTCGCAACGTTATCCATGTCTCCTGTTATGTTCATCTTTCTACCACCTGAACTCTACTCCCTGGGCTCCAACACTGCCAGTTGCTGCTCAGAAGTGTCGTGTCCACAGAACAAAACACAAGCTCTGCTGTTAGTGGGGTTCAGTAACGCCAGCTGTTCCCCTGCTGTGTGAACGGCAAGAAGTCTCCTGTTCCCGACACATGGACAGAAAAACACATGACCAACATGCTCCAAATAGGGAAGAGCCGTCACCCTGCTTGTTATGCTGAAAACATGAAATTGTGAAGTTTTGCAGGCCTAGAATGATAAATTTTTATGACAAATATGGACAAATAATAATTTGTCATCACAGCGCATATCTGCACATGTCTATTAGAAATGGTAACAAAAAATAAAACATAGTCTACTCTTCACATTTTGAAATTAATGCATAAAAGTACATTTCAGACTTATGAATTATGCTTTTTAAGGAACTTTATCTGTACCTGTAAGATAATGCACTCAATGGATGTACGAATCATTAAATCCTCATCATCATCATCACGAGTTTTATTTATGACAGACATTATAAAATACACATACTGATGCCAACTGTAACTTCAAACACCATATATGAAATGGCCAGCATGTAAACATGGTAATAATGTCCAATAATAAATTATTACATCTAGAAAGTGCATCATGCATACTGACAATAGGTAGTTATACCTGCAAGTGCTGTTGAAACAACCACAAGAGATATAAATTAATACTGGTATATAGGTATCACAGTGCATAGTTACTCATGGACAATGTTGATGTAATACTGTATCTCAATTAAGTCAGTGTCAACCATTAGGCTTGTTAGTGTTGTACATTGTTAAAGAGGGAACGTAATTTTTTTGTTTGTCATAGGTGGAGTATTACACATTTAATTATTACTGCTGTATTTTTTTTTGCGTCCCTAGTGCGCAATAACGCAGCCTAACCTCACATTTGATAGTCAGCTAATTGCCACACGCTACCCTACCCTACGCGTGACAGTAGGAAGGTAGTGTTGACGGATAAAGCTTTGCGCAACCAGACATTCTTTTACCCTCTTCAACACTCTACAAGCAAAAAATGCATGATTTCAGACGCAGACTTTATTGACGTACAGTATAACATCGGCATTACCCATCAGAGGCTGTCCACTGTCTGATACAGACATAGAATATACCTTTGCTATCCGTAGCCTTTGTTTCACCTACACTTGCAGGCACACACTTAAATTGTGACAAACAATGCCTAATGTTTTTTTAAATGGTTATTTTTTATCGTACATTATTGTGTCATCAATCACATTGATGAGTCCATGCTGGACATGTCATACATGCTATAGAAAGTTACGATGTTATGAACTTAAATAATTGAAATGTCAGTGACTGTCACATAAAATTTGCGATGATGATGATGAGTGACTATTACAAAATCCATTGTCTTCACTATGTTATGGTTTAACATAGCGTTCCTTAAGCATTATTCATAAAAAAAAAAATGGACTTTTATTCTTAAATTTACAACACTATATTTTGTTACCAATTTTTTGGGTGTTGTGTTGTTCCATTTATTTTTGGCATGTGCATATATGCGTTTATATTTGTATTTTCTTTATTTTTCCTTCTTGAAATTAGAAAACATGTGTATCTTTGTACCGTGTTAGCCAGTAGATAGAAAAATATTTAGACTTCAGAGTCAGCAGTGGTTGATACCTTTTAATGGATAACTGAAAAGATGGAAACAAATTGCAAGCTTTCAAGGCTACTCACGTCTCTTCATCAGGCAAAGAGTAAATAAAAAAATTAAGCATCACATATTTCTATACACAACAGGACACAGGAATAGTGCAACAGGTAAGACAAGTAAGTGACGTGTATCAGAACTGTCATTATCTCACAGGGATGAACATAAATATTGGAACAGTTCCTAGATAAGGATAGAAAGTTTGATTGCCCTCTCATTGGCGTCTTTTTTTGGGTTTTCATGACCCTGGAAGGGCATAGACGCAGATTCCTTAATTGATATAGAATGACATAAATCCATGTGATCTATTCATTCCATCACTAACAGTGTCAAAGGTCATGATGAGCTTATATTCTGAAACCTTTGTACGTTTCTCATATTTGAAGTTATATTTTAATACCAGTAATTCCATATCCATCATGCTATGACCAGGCATACAAAAGTCTTTTGCCACAGGTAAATTCATTAATTTATCTGTGATTGTGTGGCGCTGATAATTCATCCTTGTTCTCCTTTTTGTTGCCGGTCTCCCCTCACTTGTCCCTCCCTCACTTGTCTTAGCTATTCCTGTGTCCTGTTGTGTGTAGAAATATGTGATTCTTCATTTTTGGCTTTACTCTTAGCCTGATGAAGACACCTGAGTAGTCTCGAAAGCTTTGAATTTGTTACCATATTTTCAGTTAGCCTTTAAACGTTATCAACCACAGAGGACTGTCAAGTATAAATATTTTTCTATTCTTGTAATTGAAATTCATCATTTTATTGTCGTAGTAAAACTTCATTTATTCTTGTTTGAAGTACATACATTTGCAATGGCCACGTAACAAGGCAATAACTCAATATTTTATGCCTACACCCTCCTTGACCCTGGGCTTCAACAGCGCCAGTTGCTGCTCAGAAGTGTTAGATGCACAGATGAAAACAATCGCTGATGTGTTTCTGGGGTTCAGTAACGCCTGCTGTTCCCCTGCTGTGTGTCTGGCAAAAAGTCCTGCTGCCTCCACCATGTTCTCTTCTCATCCCTGGGTTACAACACCGCCAGTTGTTTCTCGGAAGTGCTGTTAGCACAGTTAACACTTGCTCCTGTGTTACTGGGGTTCAGTAATGTCAGCTGTTCCCCTGCTGTGTGAACGGCAAAAAGTCCTGCTGCCTCCACCATGTTCTGTTCTCATCCCTGGGTTACAACACCGCCAGTTGTTTCTCGGAAGTGCTGTTAGCACAGTTAACACTTGCTCCCGTGTTACTGGGGTTCAGTAATGTCAGCTGTTCCCCTGCTGTGTGAACGGCAAAAAGTCCTGCTGCCTCCACCATGTTCTGTTCTCATCCCTGGGTTACAACACCGCCAGTTGTTTCTCGGAAGTGCTGTTAGCACAGTTAACACTTGCTCCCGTGTTACTGGGGTTCAGTAATGTCAGCTGTTCCCCTGCTGTGTGAACGGCAAAAAGTCCTGCTGCCTCCACCATGTTCTCTTCTCATCCCTGGGTTACAACACCGCCAGTTGTTTCTCGGAAGTGCTGTTAGCACAGTTAACACTTGCTCCTGTGTTACTGGGGTTCAGTAATGTCAGCTGTTCCCCTGCTGTGTGAACGGCAAAAAGTCCTGCTGCCTCCACCATGTTCTCTTCTCATCCCTGGGTTACAACACCGCCAGTTGTTTCTCGGAAGTGCTGTTAGCACAGTTAACACTTGCTCCCGTGTTACTGGGGTTCAGTAATGTCAGCTGTTCCCCTGCTGTGTGAACGGCAAACAGTCCTGCTGCCTCCACCATGTTCTCTTCTCATCCCTGGGTTACAACACCGCCAGTTGTTTCTCGGAAGTGCTGTTAGCACAGTCTACACTTGCTCCTGTGTTACTGGGGTTCAGTAATGTCAGCTGTTCCCCTGCTGTGTGAACGGCAAAAAGTCCTGCTGCCTCCACCATGTTCTCTTCTCATCCCTGGGTTACAACACCGCCAGTTGTTTCTCGGAAGTGCTGTTAGCACAGTCTACACTTGCTCCTGTGTTACTGGGGTTCAGTAATGTCAGCTGTTCCCCTGCTGTGTGAACGGCAAAAAGTCCTGCTGCCTCCACCATGTTCTCTTCTCATCCCTGGGTTACAACACCGCCAGTTGTTTCTCGGAAGTGCTGTTAGCACAGTTAACACTTGCTCCCGTGTTACTGGGGTTCAGTAATGTCAGCTGTTCCCTGCTGTGTGTGAACGGCAAAAAGTCCTGCTGCCTCCACCATGTTCTCTTCTCATCCCTGGGTTACAACACCGCCAGTTGTTTCTCGGAAGTGCTGTTAGCACAGTTAACACTTGCTCCTGTGTTACTGGGGTTCAGTAATGTCAGCTGTTCCCCTGCTGTGTGAACGGCAAAAAGTCCTGCTGCCTCCACCATGTTCTCTTCTCATCCCTGGGTTACAACACCGCCAGTTGTTTCTCGGAAGTGCTGTTAGCACAGTTAACACTTGCTCCCGTGTTACTGGGGTTCAGTAATGTCAGCTGTTCCCCTGCTGTGTGAACGGCAAACAGTCCTGCTGCCTCCACCATGTTCTCTTCTCATCCCTGGGTTACAACACCGCCAGTTGTTTCTCGGAAGTGCTGTTAGCACAGTCTACACTTGCTCCTGTGTTACTGGGGTTCAGTAATGTCAGCTGTTCCCCTGCTGTGTGAACGGCAAAAAGTCCTGCTGCCTCCACCATGTTCTCTTCTCATCCCTGGGTTACAACACCGCCAGTTGTTTCTCGGAAGTGCTGTTAGCACAGTTAACACTTGCTCCTGTGTTACTGGGGTTCAGTAATGTCAGCTGTTCCCTGCTGTGTGAATGGCAAACAGTCCTGCTGCCTCAACTTTAATTTCCATGGGTACCTTCTGCTACCCATCCGGGTTCCAGTACCGTCAGCTGGTTCTCCGCAGTGCCTTTGGCCTAGGTGCCTCCATGTCGGTATCCGAGTTCCAGCAACGTCTGCTGGTCCTTGGTAGTGC
Organism: Oophaga sylvatica; assembly: GCA_033576555.1. Taxonomy (NCBI): domain Eukaryota; kingdom Metazoa; phylum Chordata; class Amphibia; order Anura; family Dendrobatidae; genus Oophaga; species Oophaga sylvatica. The sequence goes on from JARQOD010004761.1 coordinate 49,770, forward strand.
TTTGGAGCACAGGTACCTCCTGCTTAGTAACCGTGTCCCAGTAACGTCAGCTGGTCCTCGGTTGTGCCATTGGCTCTTTTCCTTCTGCTGACCCTCCGTGTTCCAGCACAGTCAGCTGGTCCTCGTAACTTGCATTGGCTCTTGTACCTTCTTCTACCCGTCCGGGTTCCAGTACCGTCAGCTGGTTCTCCGCAGTGCCTTTGGCCTAGGTGCCTCCATGTCGGTATCCGAGTTCCAGCAACGTCTGCTGGTCCTTGGTAGTGCTTTGGAGCACAGGTACCTCCTGCTTAGTAACCGTGTCCCAGTAACGTCAGCTGGTCCTCGGTTGTGCCATTGGCTCTTTTCCTTCTGCTGACCCTCCGTGTTCCAGCACAGTCAGCTGGTCCTCGTCACTTGCATTGGCTCTTGTACCTTCTTCTACCCGTCCGGGTTCCAGTACCGTCAGCTGGTTCTCCGCAGTGCCTTTGGCCTAGGTGCCTCCATGTCGGTATCCGAGTTCCAGCAACGTCTGCTGGTCCTTGGTAGTGCTTTGGAGCACAGGTACCTCCTGCTTAGTAACCGTGTCCCAGTAACGTCAGCTGGTCCTCGGTTGTGCCATTGGCTCTTTTCCTTCTGCTGACCCTCCGGGTTCCAGCACAGTCAGCTGGTCCTCGTTACTTCCATTGGCTTTTGTACCATCACCAACAGGACAAAGAAGGTTAAGACAAACTACAAGATACAGAACAAGAGACAGAAGAACAATAAGCAGAAGATCAAAAAGCAGAAGAACATTAAGTATAAGACCAAAATGAAGAGCAAAATATATGCTCTAAATTCTAAGCAGAAGAAGACTAAGCAGTGTATGGGGGGTGAGTCCGTTCCTCCTCGTGGTGCCCCTGGAAAATGCCTGATGCTGCTGCAGGCTAAACTGAACACGGACAAATACTGTTGTAATTAAAATCTTTCGTGACAGCAAGAACGGAAGGATGAAAATTCAGAGTTTTACAGATTACAAGTACAGGAATGTCTGTCACAAATAAGAATATGATGAAAAGGATGAATAGGAAGAAGATGAAGAAGTAGAATATGAAGAATAATAACTGTTTAATAAGAACAATATAAGTAATGTTAACAAAAAGATGAATAGCAAGAAGTTTTAGAAGATTAAGAAGGTGAAGATGAAGAATAATTTGATGAGAAAGATGATGCTGCTGAAGATTATGAAGGAGAAAGTGTGTGAAAAGTTAAAAAGGTGAAGAGCATGGAAGTTGTGAAACAGACATATTTGACAAAATAGAAAAAAGGTTAACAACATTGTCAATTTCTTCGTCAATCCAAACGTATTTCAAAAAAAGAAATATTAATGCTATTCCATTGCATTGTGTTAAACATCTATGCCTTTAATGTCTCCTCAACCTCCCCCAATAAATTCTACATTACTCTTTGTTGTTTTCCTTCATGTACAATTAACCAACAAGGCAAGAATGGTTTTTTTTTTAATTCCGATATTTTGTTCCCATAGACTTACATTGTATTTCCGGTATCGGTATCGGTATCGCCGATATTTTTTGTGTATCGGCAATACCATTCAGATTCCGATACTTTTGGATATCGGAAAGTATCGCTCAACTCTAGTCACAACCACTGTCAACACAGAAAGTACAACCGGACGTCTGATATCCACAGTTACAGCAGACACAGCCTTTCCAGACCCAGCAGACACTAACGTTTGGCTTCAGAATCTTGTAATGTAAGGAGTACAGTTCATATAGTGTCTTGTGCTTGGGTGCGATGAAAACACAGGAGTCACAGGTTTGATATAGAAGGTCTTGTATTACTTCATACAAGTGGCAATAATAGTCACACAGTTTGCAGATACAAAAGCAGGAGACACAGCAGGCCAGAGTAACTTAAGCTCAGCAATCTCTCTCCACAACAGGTTCAGGATCTCTTCTCTGTTACCATAAGTCCATGCAAATGTGGATTTATCAAATAGCAAGGTTCCAAAGTCCACGAGTGTTCCAAAGTTCCACAATAGGAAATAACTGGAGTACAAGGTCCAAGGCTTCCAGGAGTCAGGTCACAGGTTCACTGCAGGCTTGATTCTGAAGCACTGATTGCTCAGCTGTGGCTGCTTAAGAAGCAAGAGGGAGAGAATCAGGGCGGGAACATGCAAGCTGGAAACTCCATATTGACTGAGGGCAAGACAACTGCAGCAAGACAGAAAGTAAAATGGCTGACGGAAAAACTGAGTTTCAGGAACATGTACACAGAACCTTACACTCCATCTATTCACCCAGAAGAACAAGGATGATGATCTAAGAAGGAACAAGGGACAGATCTGCCAAGGGAGCAGCGGCACACGTTTTGGGGACTGTCCAACAACTAAGATTCGTACCTGTGGATCGCAGCGCTCCCGGCATCCACATGCAACCTACAGACTGGTAACATTGACCTCTAACTAATATCTCTAAGCCTTGTACCATTATTGTTGTATTTTACTCTGACTGCAAATCCACTGTAATTCCGTTGTATAGCTTACTGTATATTTCTGTAATTATCTAGTGCGCCCTTAAGGCAATTAAACCATAAAATTAATTTTGGGCTGATGCTTTCACTTTGATCACGAATCTTAGAATACCCAGTGGGTAACAGGACATCCTCCCCGGCGGTCATTTGCTCTAGGCGCAGTTCCCTTACTAACCTGAGAGACAAAGGGGGCGCCGGAGAGCTGTGCCT